>JAWPHD010004927.1:0-174996 GCA_037043455.1 Cyrtodaria siliqua
AAGCGTTGTGAGTATTTGTCTGACGTTGGAGGTCTTTGGAGCTGCATTTCTTCGTGACAGACTTTATGGGTATGTTCGTTAGCTACTTTTCCGACTAGTTCTGACTGTTTGCTGGTGTAATGCTACATTCCTACTATCAGGTCTGTTATTTGTGTGATAGCTTCTTTCTTACTATACAGACTGTATTCTGTAAAGCTACATTCCTACAGTACTGACTGTATTCTGTGAAAGCTTTATTTCTACTATACAGACTGTATACTGTGAAAGCTTCATTTCTTACTATACAGACTGTATTCTGAGAAAGCTACATTTCCTACTATACTGACTGTATTCTGTGAAAGCTACATTTCCTACTATATAGTCTGTATTTTGTGAAAGCTTCATTCTTACTACTTGATACAGACTGATATTCTGTGAAAGCTACATTTCCTACTATACAGTCTGTAGATCTTACGCGTCGAGACATTAGTGCCTACTATCGACCAGTTATTCTGTGAAAGCTTCATTTCTTACTATACAGACAGTATTCTGTGAAAAGCTAACATTTCCTACTATACAGTCTGTATTCTGTGAAAGCTTCATTTCCTACTATACAGACTGTATTCTGTGAAAGCTTCATTTCTTACTATACTGACTGATTCTGTTGAAAGCTACCTCTATTTCCTACTATACAGACTTATTCTGTGAAAGCTACATTTCCTTACTATACAGACTGTATTCTGTGAAAAGCTACATTCCTACTATACTGAACTGTATTCTGTGAAAGCTACATTTCTACTATACTGACTGTATCTGTGAAAGCTACATTTCCTACTATACTGAATGTATTCTGTGAAAGCTTCATTTCTTACTATACTGACTGTATTCTGTGAAAGCAACATTTCCTACTAATACTGACTGTATTCTGTGAAAGCTACATTTCAACTATACTGACTGAATCTGTGAAAGCGTACTAATTTCCTCTATACTGAATGTATTCTGTGAAAGCTTCATTTTCTTAAATACTGACTGTAATTCTGGGAAAGCTACATTTCCTACTATACCTGACTGTATTCTGTGAAAGCTACATTTCCAACTATACGACTGTATCTGTGAAGTACATTCGACAGTACGACTGTATTCTGCGAAAGCTACATTCCTACTATACAGACTGTATTCTGTAAAAGCTTCATTTCTTACAATACTGACTGTATCTGTGAAAGCTACATTTCTTACTATACTGACTGTATTCCGTGAAAGCTACATTTCCTACTATACAGACTGTATCTGTGAAAGCTACGTTTCCTACCATACAGACTGTATTCTGTGAAAGCTACATTTCCTACTATACTGACTGTATTCTGTGAAGCTTCATTTCTTACTATACTGTCTGTATTCTGTGAAAGCTACATTTCTACTGTACTGACGGTATTCTGTAGCTACATTTCCGACAGTACTGGCTGTATTCTGTTAAAGCTACATTTCCTACTATACAGACTGTATTCTGTGAAAGTTTCATTTCTTACAATACTGACTGTATTCTGTGAAAGCTACATTTCCTACTGTACTGACTGTATTCTGTTAAAGCTACATTTCCGACACTACTGACTGTATTCTGTGAAAGCTACATTTCCTACTACAGACTATATTCTGTGAAAGCTTCATTTCTTACAATACTGACTGTATTCTGTGAAAGCTACATTTCCTTCTGAATTGACTGATTCTGTGAAAGCTACATTTCCTACTATACAGACTGTATTCTATGAAAGCTACATTTCCTACTATACAGACTGTATTCTGTGAAAGCTACATTTCCTACTGTACTGACTGTATTCTGTTAAGCTACATTCCCCACTGTACAGAACTGTATTTTGTGAATGCTACATTTCCTACTATACTGACTGTATTCTGTGAAAGCTACATTTCCGACTGTACTGACTGTATTCTGTGTACGCTACATTTCCTACTATACAGTCTGTATTCTGTGAAGCTACATTTCCGACTGTACTGACTGTATTCTGTGAAAGCTACATTTCCTACTATACAGACTGTATTCTGTGAAAGCTACATTTCCGACTGTACTGACTGTATTCTGTGAAAGCTTCATTTCTTACTATACTGACTGTATTCTGTGAAAAGCTACATTTCCTACTGTACTGACTGTATTCTGTGAAAGCTACATTTCCTACTATACAGACTGTATTTTGTGAAAGCTTCATTTCCTACTGTACTGGACTGTATTCTGTGAAAGCTACATTTCCTACTGTACTGACTGTATTCTGTGAAAGCTACATTTCCTACTATACAGACTGTATCTGTGAAAGCTACATTTCCTACTATACAGACTGTATTCTGTGAAAGCTACATTTCCTACTGTACTGACTGTATTCTGTGAAAGCTACATATACATTTCGACTTGTATACCTACTTTTATATCTATTTTTATTAATGACTCACGATTGTGTTCTTGAAAACCATCAACATGTGATTGTTTGTTTATGCATATGCATACGAATAACGGGTGTTCTTCACTTGTGACGACTGTATGTGTTACGAAGGTCGCCTTAAGATATCTACATTATTGGTACAATTAAAATATGTGTTGAATCACAATTGCTTGAGGTAAAATAGTATGTGTATATAATTGTGCATATGCGTATAAAAATATGTTATTCCTTTCAAAAATATAGAAGAGTATGTGAACAAACCATGTCTACTGTACTCCACAGTTGACAGCTGTCCAAACACATTACAAACGGAATTGATATAGTATCTGCCTATGTCCAGAGTCTAGACAACTGTAATTGCATTTGGCGAGAATATAAAAGATGTGGAATAAATATGAATATACCGCCTTATATAAGTAGATATAACATGATACCTCAAGTGCTCACTATGGCCAAACTCTACCGTAGACCATACTTTCCTTAACTGATAATGTAATACTCACCGGAGAAAGCAGCTCGAGTAGTTTGTTTCGTATAGACAGGGGTCAATTATATACTTGACAGAGTCCATATCAAATGGCTGCGAAACACTAAGCTGGGTGGTTCCTACCAATTATCAGATAATAATTCGGTTATAACCATGCAATTGAAAAACCATGTATACATAACAACCAACATTTCAGCCTACACACATCCATACTTCTACCTTAGACATTTTTTTCGAAAGGTCCGAAATATAGATTACCTTCAGCTATTGATTTTAATGCCTGTCGTGCCCAGATCGCCCACTCCATTGAAGAGTTTAGTATAAAATGGTGTCGTAGAGAACATGCGGACCCAAACTCGCTTTCTACTTGGAAAAAGTCAATTCTTAAAATTATATATACACGTATTAACTTTTATAATGCTAACCCCTCTTTACTACCTCCGAGACCTAGGTTTTCCTTTCGTAATTTAAAATCGGGAATTCAGGAATTTCATAATAAATGTGTTTTAGTTCCTGCAGATAAGCAGCTAATAATGTAATTATTGTTTGACGCCTACAATTACGTCAATGTTTTATCTCTGGAACTCGGCAGCACCAATTCGTATACTCCAGTTAATTCTACTGAGGATGATGTTGTTTCCGCACATATCACTCGGTGCATTACTTTCAAGGCTGGTGTAAACGATAAGCAAAATAAAACTGCCTACCATGTACTGGATTCCTAAATTACATACAAATCCGTATAAGGCTCGCTTTATTTCTAATTCTAGTGCCTGCACCACAACAAACACTCTCCAAACGTTTAACTTATTGTCTTATTGCCGTTAAAGATCACATAAACTATTTTTTGATAAAACTTATGAAAACTCTGGGATTAATTTATTTTGGTCTATAAAAAATTCAGGAGACGTTCTTGATAAAATTGGGCTTTTAGGTAGGCGTCATCATAGGGTCCACGCCTGTCCGGTCATCGTACAATTAAAGAGGGAAGCATAGTGGCGAACTGTAAAAGGGTCCACCACCAAGCATACAGTACGTTGCACAATGATAGGGTCATAACCTCTTGTGATAAACTTTTTAACAAGTTTAACAAAGATAGAATGAAAGTGATCATGACCAAGAATCTTTCGAAGTTTATAAATCACATCACCATAGAAGTCAGGTTGTGATAGTCCTTGTCGAAGAAGAGTCCTTAAATTACTTTTATATTTGGAAAGAAGATCAGGATACGATAATAAAATTTTGCAAAGGTTTTACGAAGTTTATAGTAACGGTAACCCTGACTGAGGTAGCTTTTTAGTTATACTAAGATTACGACATACTAAAGTCCTCAACTCGAGTACAAGCTCTTGAAAAACGAATAAGTTGAGATACATACACACCCGATAAGAAGTTGCTCGGGGAATGTAAGTTAAAAACGAATAAATTCGAAAGAAAAAATGTCAGCACCATGGTACAGTTCCAGTCTGCATCAATAAACGCTTGCATCATGTTCATAGTGTTATTATGCAATCTCTGACCGATTGAACATGTAGAGACGAATATTTGTCGTCATCGAAACGGCAAACGTAAATGGCATTTGTTTCGTAAACATTCTGAAATTCAAACTGTTAGTTTTTTGGTATATGATGTGAAAATATAGGCGCACGCGGACTCTTAAACATAAACAAAAACGGCATGGCCTAAGTGCAATAAACGAGTATATCAACTTTTTTAAAAATATGTTAGAAATTCTCAGGCTGTACAAGTATATTGTTTTTACCGATAGAGCCTATTTTGAAATAATACATTCAATTTGTATCTCTCTCAGAAATGCTTAATATTAAATATTCCAAACAGTTTGTAGGAATTATGCAATCTGTAATTGTTATGTAGAATGTATAGATATACTGACGGTTAGACATTCTTGCATATAAACTACTCAAGATTTGCTAAGGATCACTTTTATTCTTCCATATAATTTTATTAGAAACTAATTCAGAATAACGATATTAATTTCATTGATATTTTAACAATTCCGCAATTTGAATCAATTCATGAGATCACATGACCATATACTGCCCTAAATAATTTTATGTAAAATAGAAATAATGCTTTTTATTTCAGTAAGAAATTTAGACTGCAAAAAAAGTGATCCTTAGCAAATGTTGCGTAGTATATATAGATTGTATATTTAGTACCATGTTATTACGGCAACACATATAGTAACATATATATATATAAATATAAAATATATAAAAAAAATGTAAATATATGAAATAAACAAAAATAACAAAAAAGCATCTCAGGGTGTATCAATGTGCAAGCCATCATGTTGCACATGTAACTTAACCATGCGTGGTGTACAATTACATTTTATCAAATTCAAACTAGGATTTCGTCTCAAAATAACTCAATCTCTATTGTTTATTTAGTCAATACGCGTGTGATTGCAAGTAGCAACAGTTTTGCTTAATGTTTATTAAGTGTTAGTAAATCTACAACATATCAATAATTATCGTTTTGCTATTGGTTTAATCGTCTGGTAGAGAACACAAGGTCACTCGTTCAAGTCCAGCTACAGGTCATTTTTGTTTTGAAATACAGTCGGAATCTCGGAAGTTGTATATGTATCGATGTTACCTGTGCTAAGTAAATAAATAGAATTGGGATATGTTATGGATCGATTTCTGGGTTAAAACCTGGTTTAAACTTCCCGAGGCATCTTTGCCACTGACCGTTCCAAGGCGGTATCCATATTGCCAACCCTTTAATGCTTGTGTTGTCCCATACCTTTTTTCTATTTGTTTTTTTGTAATTGTCGTTTGTTTTGTATTCGTGTGTTCCTGATTGACTTTCATACCGATTTATCTGTTTCTTCTAAAGGATATCCCTTATCAGTATGTATTATATAAAATAATAAAGACTGATAAGGGGGATCCTTTGGAATCAACAAACGCAACCAAGAGAATAAAGTAACAGACTCGGTTTAATTGTGTCTATGCATGAGAGGTAATGTTGAAGTTAGAAGCAACACCTCTCACGCCCCATAGCACCAGCTTAACTACAGGCTGACCAAGGGACAGGTATAGCTCAGAATTTGATGCTGCTAGTTGAACCGTTGTTTGTTGATACAAATTGTTCAAAGTGATTGAAAACGTTCAAAATCTGATAGTTAGCTATGTGATAGCTCAGCCTAGTGTTCAGCCAAACCTATGAGACTGAGACATCAATATTAACATAGGATTGAAGCTATAATACAGGATAGCTTATTGCAGTGTTCAGCTCGACGTATGATGCTGAAATATTTAGCTTTAAAGTGTAAAGGTTTGCAAGATCGTGTTCAAACCCTTTATTTTACTTTATTGCGGGTATATTGTTATATAGTTGTAGGTTCGAACAGGTAAAGTTTAGAACCAATTGTTTAGTTAGAATCAACGGATGTTGACAGGAGATCGTGTTTGGAGCTCATTGTAAATGATTGTGTTTTAGAATCATCAGCGCTCTCATCGGGAGGCTTTGTTAAACAAAGAAGAAAATTAACGAGAGGCTATGTTAAACAAAGAAGAACAATAACGGGAGGCTATGTTAAAAAAAAAGAAGAACAAGAACGAGAGGCTATGCTAAAAAAAAAAGAGGAACAAGGACGAGAGATGGCTTTATTGAAGCCTAGAGTTGAGGTCGGAGCTATAGGCGATGTCCGAGCCACGAGTGATGGTAGCGGCAAATCATTGAGGCCTAAACTACCTAAGTTTGAGGAACAGAAACATTATATGGATGCGTATATTGAACGTTTAGAGCAGTTTGCTATGGGTCAAGTCTGGAAGGAGAATACATGGGCTATACGTTTGAGCTCATTGTTAACTGGGAAAGGGCTCGAAGTATGCCTCCAGACCAAGCCAATGATTATCAACTGCTCGAAACGACCGTTCTCAAGCGATACCAGTTAACAGAAGAAGGTTTTCGGGTCAAGTTCAGGGAGAGAAAGCCCGAGCATGGTGAAACTGTGCTACAGATTATTTCTCAAATAAAAAGATATTTAAGTAGATGGATATATATGGCTTAGATTAGTAATTCTTTCGAAGACCCGAAATATAGATATAAAAATCGAACATGAAAAGCAGCATTCAAGGATGAGAGACAACCACAAACACACAAAGAAACACAGAACAAATGTAAAGATGAATAAAAGACCAAATAAGACACCAAACCTCACACTTATACAGCTTTAATAGGCAATATAAGTAAAACACAAAGATGCTCGTGTATATAAAAATACAAATAAAATAATAGCCTAAAAAGCCGCAAGGAAGGTACTCAATGACTTCGCAGAAGCCAGAGCAAAGAGAATACACCATTGAGGGCACGAGAAGACAATACTACAGACAAACATCAAACTTTACCCTCCTTTTGGGCTTTAGGTAGACATCATCATAGGATCCACTGCCTGTCCGGTCATCCCACAATCAAAGAGGAAAGCATAATGGCGAACTGTAAATGGGTCCATCCCCAAGCATGTAGTGCGTTGCAAAATGATAGGGTCATAACCTCTTTTGATAAACCTTTTAACAAGTTTAACAAAGATAGTATGAAAGTGATCATGACCAAGTATCTTAAGAAGTTTGTCACCATTGAAGTCAGGTTATGATAGTCCTTGCCGCAGGAGAGTTCTTAAATTACTTTTATATTTAGAAAGAAGATCAGGATTACGATAATAAAATGTCGCAAAGGTTTTACGAAGAAATATGAAAAGGTCGACAAGGAAAGTAGCATTCAAGGAGGATAGTCAACCACAAAACACAGAAACAAACACGCAAACAGACAAACAAAAAGGCAATATTAATAATAAATGCAAAAGACATCACAAACACAAAAGGTTTGACAATAGGGCTACCGCCTTGGAACGGTCAGTGGTCAGTGACAAAGTAGGCCACTGGCGGGTTTAACCGGTTCTTTGGGTGCACCAAACCTCACACTTACCCTATATGGCACATTCCTCTTAAAGGTACACTGTCTAATATCACTTATTGTGAATTTGTTACAGTATGCGTGTGATGATTAGAGTTACCATAATTGGCGTGCATGTGATGATCAGAGGTGCGGTAGTTGTTGTGCATTTGATGAGCAGAGTTACTATAAATGGTGTGCATGTGATGATCAGAGGTGCGATAATTGTTGTGCATTTGATGAGCAGAGTTACTATAAATGGTGTGCATGTGATGATCAGATGTGCGTTAATTGGGGTGCATGTGATGATCAGAGGTGCGGTAATTGGTGTGCATGTGATGATCAGAGGTGCGGTAATTGGTGTGCATGTGATGATCAGAGGTGCGGAAATTGGTGTGCATGTGATGATCAGAGGTGCGGTAATTGATGTGCATGTGATCATCAGAGGTGCGTTAATTGGTGTGCATGTGATGATCAGAGGTGCGGTAATTGGTGTGCATGTGATGATCAGAGGTGTGGTAATTGATGTGCATGTGATCATCAGAGGTGCGTTAATTGGTGTGCATGTGATGATCAGAGGTGCGGTAATTGGTGTGCATGTGATGATCATTGACATTTTGTGCGTTGACGTCGCCAATAACTAACGTTTTACATGTTTTTACACAAGACGTCATGCATATGTTCACGTAATTGACGTCATTATTGATTCGCGTGCCTTTTATCTTCCCCCATGAGTAGGATCAGGCTTTCCATCAACCATGTAAAATGCGGATAACCTTATCCAGTATGCAAGAAAAACACGGTTTGCTTTTGCTCTAAACGTATCAGTATGTATTAGTATAATTACTCATCAATCCCACTATGTACAAGGCTTTGAAGTAGAATACCGCTTAGGCCGGTGCTACGGACGTGAGTGGTGTGAACTAGTTCGTCTCATAAGCAATAGGGTAAATATGGGGTTTGGTGCACCATAAAATCTGGTTTAAACCTCCAGCGGCCTTTTTTTGCCACTGCCGGTCCAATGTTTGTGACGTCAAATGCCTTTTATTAACATTGTCACAGGATGACCTTAGTGGTTGGGCTAACTCAGGAAAGAATCAATGACGGTGAATGCATTTACATAAGTTTAATGCAACTTTTAAAATACGTTTAATATATATACAATTATCTAAAAAAAAAAAACGAATACACAAATGAACTATGAACATAATGTACTCATGAACGTTTAAGACGTTCTTAGTATTGTTATAAATACTGAATGTCTAAGACACTAAAGTGTTGTTAAAGCTATAACAATGTTGATCTAGCGCGATAACTGTGATGTGCGAGAGCTCAGGAAGATGATGATGCGCGAATTCAATGGATGATTGTCATCAAATGCCTTCTGTAAGGGTTGATGACGCGATGCAATGATAGTTATAAACCTCCACTGATATTGTGAGTGATATTCTTCCAGTGAGGACTGGTAACGGGCCCACCTTTTGTCCCGGGGGTTGTCGTTAGTAAAACCTGGCCATGCTGACGCAGGTACGGGGACCGTCTCCACCGCTCGTAAACGTTAATCGTGGAAGCTTAGCTCCACTCCTGGATATCCAAACCTAGATGGCTTACTCCAACCCTGGATGGCTTATATCCTGGATGGCTTACTCCAACCCTGGATGGCTTATATCCTGGATGGCTTAGGCTGTAATTATACATACGTTTTAGATGTCGGTTGACAAACATAACAATCTTGCATAATTACCATTACCCAAACAAATCATTATTCAATCAATATATGTAAGCTGTACTAATGATGAGTAGCAATGTATACATATTCTACAACGCCATGTATACGCTATGTACGTCGCTGTTAATCAATGCCCCTAATACATGTAATATAAACATGATCAAATTACTCATATATTACACTCACTGAGTTATGCATGCACGCATGTCAACTAATGACCACATTATACAACGCTATGCATACGCGTCGAACATTTATTCTTGTCACTCATCTCATTGTTAACTAATGTTAACAATCGTGTATTACAATCACTGAGTTATACGCCAACGTTAACTAATGCACCTATTATCCACTGTTATCAAATTAATATTGTTTTACAATTAATGATCAATTACAATAATTACATCTAATAAAGTAACTTCAAAATCATATGCTAGTCTAAAGTTATGTTTGAGAAACATCAATGCTAACCGGATGTCGTAACCGCCAAACAAGATGGCGCCGCCCACTGAATACAAATGTACGATAAAAGTTTAATAAAACTACTAACCACATGTTTCCTATGAATTTTGCCGTCCAATCTCTGTTCCAACAAAGTACTATCGATCATCCCGGCGAGAGCTAGAAGACAATGGGTTTTTTAGCAAAAATTACGCCCAAATCATTATTTTCCCCGTTCAGTCCGTGACAAACGTGGCTAAATCTGCAGTATTGAATCTACACGAGAGGCCCCTTATACAATTTTGCCGTTTAAGGAAATATACCTATACGTTTACATGCATTAGCACAAAACTAAACTTATGACACGGCCTCTCTGGCGGCCACTTAAAATGTGCACGCTTTTACGTGTTACATGAATAGATCATGAATATTGTGAAATTGTTTCAACTCGAACAATAGATTTGGGTGTAACCGATAACTCACAAGAGCTATGTACGACCAGTACGCTCCACCCGTGACATTTTGTGACAAACATTGTCCTTCATATTTGTCGTTTTGCGTATTTTTGGTGTTTACTGTGTTCTGTGAAAGCTGCATTTTTATACTTATTTCAATAAAATCGAGTCTTCTACATTCTTAACCTGTTGCGATTGTTGCTTTCAATGTGTACTCTTTCAAGTACTTTAGTACAATGTTTATTGTAAACGACTGAAAAATAAAATATTTCCAAACGAAATTATTCGCAAAAGTGAATTGCAAGAATAATATACGTATACACAATTAAGTCGGAAACTGTTTGGTTAAACAATAATCACGTTTTCTTCTCCTGGTAAGCAAAGCAGTTCCAATGACGGAGAAACCATGCAACACTTGTAAATTTACGGAGAAAGTATATAACCTGTAATGGATGTGATTAAAACAATTAATTCCGATATAATTGGAAAAATTGATATTGAGCTGAAAGACATATAATTCGCAGATGTAACACTCTAGGATTTCAACAATTTCATCAATTTCCGACAAAGAATTTGTATCTGTGAGGTGCTGCATGTTTGTCCATGTAATTGTTGTTCATTCGAATGCGAGTTCTTGTATCATTGCTTTCTGTAAACTTCATTACGTGGTCCCACCCTATTTCCATTAAGTGATGGTTAAGCTTATATTAGCAGGATTTTATAATGGATATTTCGACAATAAAACACGTTTAAAAACATGTTTACTGAACAAATGCGGTAACCTGTTTAAAATTATTTATTAAATGTTTTAATTTCACAATATGCAGACTTTTTAAGCCGAAATTACGATTTTATTGCATACCCCAGCAAACCCCGTTTACGCTTCTTGGATGGGGTATGAAAGGTAATACTCGACTGCGTTATGTGAAGCTATTTCATGAATGTTCCTTACTACGGCAAATCGCATCACTTTCCTTTCTACACAAGTAGACTACACTCGGAGTAGTATTTTCATATGACGTGATCAAGATTTGGCTACTGCCTAATATTCATAATGCTCTCTGGTATAATGTGTTATACTTGTATGGCATATGCGTTATGGTTTCCTGTACATTGTACATTGTACGTTGACCTATTATTCGTTCATGTATACTTGAAAACAAATATGGCTTGCTTTTTATCCAAAAATGCCTGGTTTCATTTTAAAACCGTGAAAACATAATCTGTCTAGGAAAGAACATGCAGAATTTAAACATCTTCCCGTAAAAAATGTTGGTTCCTAACTATTCTCAGACTATGACTCCCTCGATATGTAAAATTTTAGAAACTATTTGTCACATATAATGTATCTTTTCTTTGATTTATTATGCATACCAAGTTTATCGGTCATGCATAAATATATTGTCCCTGAACGTCGACGCTACTTAAAACAATTGAATTGAATGTTGTTTAACGGCTCATCAACACAGTATATGTTATTTAGAGCCGCCCCAGAGAGAGGGGAATGATACATAGGAATCCGGGAACCTGCCCTACTCTTACTTAAAACAAGGCAGAGGACTTATCAATTTGTTGATAAAAAAGCCTTGCCGAAAATCTAAATATGGTGCTATATCACTGAATGGTTGTGTAAACGTATTTTAAATGTATATTTGCAATAATTAGGTTTTCGGATTTCATGCGCGCGCGCGTGTTTAGATAATACTTATGCAGTGAATACGAGTAGTCCGAATGTAGCTTTTTTCTATGTTGAAACGGTCAGATGAATTGTTTCGCTTTTCAGAAGAGTTAACTGTCAAATGAATTGATTTGCTTTACTGAAAAGTTAACTGTTAGATTAATTGTTTCGCTTTCAGAAGAGTAAAATGAGAGGTGTTGCACCTTATATTACCTCTTAAAGCTACAGAGTCCCTATATCAATCGATTTCTTCTTTGTAGGCGTGTCTTTATTTGTAACTTCATGTTCACCAGCTCATGTCGAAATCGGGTATTTAAGCGAGCAAATATAGCGCAAGAAATCATTTACTGTATATACATCGACCACTGCACATCGTACCTATACACAGGTAACAGTAATTTTTACAGAAAAAAAGTTAGCTTCTTTCGGGGCTCGAACACACAACCTTCTGATTTCAAGTCCTGTGCTCTATCCACTGAACTACACCACTACTTGAGAAAATAGTATACTAACTGCCATATATTATGAGGCAAAATAACTTAACACATTTGAACGCAACTAAAGAATATATATGTATTTTGGGGTTTCTGTTGTAATTTTTTTTTACCTCGAATTGCAGCAGAACGACCCCAAAATACACACATATATAATAAATCACCATGAAATGGTGATTTTACTTGATTTATTAAAACTTTTTTAAAATAGGGGTAGTGAAGATTGCAAGTTTAACTTTTTTATTAGTTATCAAAATTACACCCCTAAAAATATAAAATGTTTCTTTAATACAAAACAAATTTGTCGATTTGTTATCAGAATTTTAGTTAAATCAACAAATAAACACGAAATTAACAAAATATGTTTTAAACCTCAATACATCTAAATCGGAGACATTCAGCGTTGTACGACTTTAACTTCCAGTATTCGTGTTTCATTCTAATCGAATGAGCACCACAACCAACACATACTTGATATCTTGCAGAAGTGCCTTTTTTACATTTTAGGCATGGTAACACATGACTTTTCTTTAATCTATATTTATGCAAACTGCAATAATTGGAATCTTTTGTTGACTTGCTTTTACATGGGTTATGTAATCCAATTTTAAGAAATTGACAAACATTACTTTCCATTGTCTTTTTGTATATAATTATTTTATATTTAAGAAAAATTATTTTTAATATATAACAAATAAAGTATGGAAAACGAGGAGACTATAAAAGAATTAATACTTCTGTTTAAAACAGGTGTAATAGATAAGCAAACACTGTCTAATGGTATTAATGCATTAAAACCAAAGGAAACTTCAAAAGAGGTTAAATCTCAAACATTAGAAAATTTACTCAAGAGACGACGTGCTAAGAAACAACGTAAACGAGAAAAGCAGAAATATGATAAATTACAAGATGAGCAAAATCAGAAATATGCTAAATCACGAGACAATGTTATAAATGAGTTGAAAGAGCTTAATGATAGAAAATCTAAAGAAGAATTAAAACTGGTTGACAAACCAATGTGTGGCTTGATTTATTAAAACTTTTTTAAAATAGGGGTAGTGAAGATTGCAAGTTTAAATTTTTTTTATAAGTTATTAAAATTACATTTAAATTAACAATATACTCATACACATTACTAAAACAATTTATTACACACTTTTTAGACTTTTTTGTAATGTTGCCATTGCTTCCTTTCTTCCCTGCTCTACTAGTTCTTTTTTTTGAGCTTCACTTATTTCAGCCTTTTTTTGTTTAGTGTCCTGTTTTAAACTATAATATTTATCCAACTCATCTAAAATCATCTTAAACTCTTAATCAGATATTTGTGCATCACTCAACGCTTTTGATATTAACTGTTTTATACTATTTAACTTAGACTCTGCCAAAGTTTTCATGATGTTTTTGAGCTTTTGAATTAAGCTTGCGTCTGATAAAATTAACACAAACACCTGTAGTTCCACATACTATTGCTGCTATTTCTAAAGGTAGCAAAACTGGAACAACAAATCCAATCCCAGCCATAATAACATCTGCAGATATCAAGGTAGTGTAAATTCCATCTGTAATATTAATACCACGTTTATATTTTTTATAAAGTGACTGGCGTATATCTCGTTCTGTAATTAACCTTTTTTTAATCTCTGAAATTTTTTGTAATCTATAATTTTGTCCGTCTTCCACTGGCAACTCAGGATATAAACTTGGTGCTGTTGGTTGCTTCATTTTTTATTAATGAATAAAAAATTAAATTAATTCAATTAATAATGATGCCACCGTATTTACAGCGGTAGCGTTAGCAGCCTTGCATACAAAGTTAACAACAGAACCATCACCAATCTCTAAAGGTTTATCAAAGTTATCATGATTGCGTGGGATGATGTGAAGCGTTATACCATAATTTGGTTGTTCAACACCATTGACAGAAACTATTACAGTTACGTCACCAACTAATCGTTCACATGCTAAACCTATTCCCATAATAAATCCACGGCGTGACATTACATACCCCACATTTTTTTCTGCCCCGCCGTTACCAAATGAGAGTATTCTGTTTGATACAAGTGGGCCCTTAGCCTCTGCAAATATTGTTATAATTCCATATTTAAGATTATCAAACTTGTTATCAAAAGTATAAACTCGCCTTTGTAAATCTGGAATAATCTCTATCAAAGCATGTAAGTCTCCTATTTTTTGTTCAGGTCTTGCTGGTCCAAATATACTCATTGTTTTTTTATAAAAATATATTTTTTAAATAATTTCTAAAACACAACTCATAGGCAAACCGTGATTATTTATCTTGTTGCCATACTCATCTTTGACTTCTATTTTCAATTCAGTAATTGCACCATTCATAAGACAGTGATATTCAGGATAAAAACTTATATATACTCTATCTCCAAACTGCTTATTTACTACAGGTACAACACCTATAATAGTGCTTGGTGCACCATTGAAATAATTACTACTCGTATTAACTTGTTTCAGATGAACATATAGCTGTTTATAAGGAGCTAAATCAATTGGGTAATCTCCTAAATGAAAACCTTTTAACCATTTTCTGTCCTCAAATCCCAGCATTTTTGAAAGACCGCTTGACATTCGTGTCTGTATTGATGTATCTAAAAAGGCTTCAGCATCTTGGACAACAATGTTCAGGATAATCTTTTCATTTAGAATTTTAAAAACTCTCATCAAGTCTTTAAAGTTATAGAGTCCATCTGGTAAACGATAAGTTTTATCTGTTTTTTTTGTTTTTATGACTTCATGATTAATATTAAACCAACCAATAGTGTATGTAAAACTTTTTAATCCAACGCGCTTAGTTCCATCTCTATTATCGATATACTGTTGTAAGTTAATAGAGTTGTCTATGTTTGAAATTGTATGAAACATTTTTTTTAATATATATATATAAAAATACAAAATAAAAATGATTTCTAAAGAATTCAAATATAACCCGGATGCTCACTATTCAAATACTTTTAGCAAGAAAGTGATAGATATAATAAATCAAAACATAGTCATAACATCAGACGGTAAAGACTTTAAAGCATCATTTTCCAATGTCTTTGAAAAATACAAACTTCCATACGTCAAATCAGATGCTATAGTCCAACGCTGGGGAACAGATTGGATGTTATTTTGGCAGAATCAGTTAAACTTTGCTATTTGGTGTGCGACAACTGGATGTGGCATTGATTTCAACAATCATCTAAAAGCTGATACTTTGGTTGGTTCGTTATTTCGATTTCATGTCTATTACCAAGTCAGAAGAATATTATTTGAGATGAGTGTAGCATTACCGCAAGACTGAAATTGGAATGCTTTTAATAACACATATAACCGAAACGCATACGAGAGAATATGCAAGGAGTTTAACATTGACTTATATTCAGACTGGAGACAGAAACAAAGCTATAATGATGGGCTAGGAACAATTTATAATTACTGGACACATATTGGTTATCATCCATTGGTAAATACTGTATACGACAACAAAACGATGAGTTTTACAGTCTATGAGAGTGATAAAACATATCACATTGATTACATTGCACAAGGATCTGAAGCAGACAACTGCTGGTCTACATTTATACTAGATTGTTCGTCTGGATTTACAAGAGCAGGAGTAGAAAGAATCAATGACAGCATAAGAACATACTGCTGGGCAATTCTTGGTTCACAATCACAAACAAGAACAGATATACTTGGAACTGGAACGGCATTTGATGCACAGAAACAATTTTTAGCAAATGTAGAGGACGCAATAAATAGCCCCATCGACTTGCCCAGTCAAATTTCAAGATATGAAAACACCCTAAAATATGCAAGAAGTAAAGTAAATTTTGTCTATGGAAGTGGATTGTATATGTCTCCGAGTGACATGGAATTAAGAATTGGAACAATACAAGACTACAATAATGAAATTGTAATAGCAACCGATGCACAAGCATTAGGACTGAATAATGATGTAAATGTAAAACCAGTGCCACCAAAAAGTATTCAACCTTTTCAAGGCACCACAACAAAGATATTTTTACCGGAACATTCTGACTTTGATAAATCAATACATAAAACTGTGGAACATAACCCACCAGAAATACAAAAAATAGTGATTGAACACGAAGATAACAAAACAACTATAATTGTTGATACTATAGTAATAGGTCTTGCTGCATTACTTATCTACGAGATTTAAACCACTCTTTGGCTGCCACATACAACAACCCGGAAACAAACACAAGCAAAGCCCATAGATTGTTACCAAGCCAATTAATAACATTACCTGTTGCAGATAAAAGCCATGATACTATTGCACCAATAACTCCTGGAAGTGCTGCAGCAGCTTTACCAGCTAGGTTGGCAAGAAGTTTACCAAGATTAAGTAGTTGTTTTTTTATCCAATTTTTTACACTTGATGGATCAGGCTTTGGAGTTGGAACAGGTGCAGTCCCTCCTCCTGTTGTAGGAATAATGGTATCAACTAATACCCCAATAATCATACCAAAGGCAGTCAAAATACTAACAATAGTAATACCTTGCTCCCTAAACAAGGTTTTGATCCTCTCACCCAATGTTGTGTCTTTTTTTAACACCTTATTTATAGTTTCTTTTATCCTGTTTATTTGACTGCGTAATGCTTCTTTGTTTTCACTCGCCGCTTCAAGTCGTGCACTTTTTTCATCTTCTAAGTTTTTTATTCTGTCACGTATGCGCTCTTGTTGAAACTCATCCTCCTGCCCGGGGGTGCTAACTTGTTCTAATTTTTGTTTTTCTTTTGTTATGTCTTTATCAAGCTCAGTGAGCTTTGAAAGATTATTAGTAAGTTCTCCACGGAAGCTTTGCAATCTCTTATCTAAACCGCGTATCTCTCGCAGTGTTAGACTTTCTGGTTGAACAGCAGTTTTAGGATGAGTTTCATCTATTATATTACTCAAATCACTCTCAATTGTATTTGCAGCATCTACTGTATTTTGTACATCTTCAGTTGTTGAAAAAGTTTGCATTGCTATATTTTCTCCTTTTTTTGTGAGGGTATCTCTTGTTTTTACTAAGGTTGCAAATTTTTTTCTACCTTGAGCCAGTCTAGCAGCTGGAACTAAATAATCATACATTTTTAAAGTGTTTTTGATAAAGCCAACACCATGTTTTCCAAGTAGAGTGTCCAGCGCATAAAATTTGACTGCATTATTTCCCCTATAATAAGTAAGTGGAACATCATCTGTTCCCAACTGAACTACATATAACATTGTTCTACCGTTTTCGTCCTTAGCCATTTTGAAATTTTTATAATCAATTTCGCTGATATCATCGTTAAATTCTTTATAAAATTCATCTACTAACCACCTTTTATGTTTAAGCTGTTCTTCCGTTTTATCTTCTCCTTGAAGATGATCAATATAGTTATTTTCATTTACAATTTGTCTCTGAAATTCTGGGTCAGGTTGTATAATTTCGTCTTCAAGTAATTTATCCAAGTCTTCTTCAGTCATATCTTCAATATTTTCAACATTAAACATAGGATTTTCAAATCCACCCTCAGCCATTGTTTATTTTATTTAATTTTAAAAAATATATTTAAAAAATAAAAACAATGTCAGCTTACGGAAACAAACTCAGCCCTCATAGAAAACTAAGAGAACCTCATGGTACTAAAGGCATCCGCACAAGTGTAGTAATAACTAATAATCCATCAACAATAGACCAAAACCAGCAACTGCTTGTGATATTTCCCAATCTAAGTACTAATGATGTGATAGTTCCTCGTACTGCTCGTCTTGCCTTTGAAATAGAACTTAAAAGCAGAACAGACGCCAACGCTACTCTATTTCAAAATCTGGGTAGAACAATTGTAAAAAAAATGACATAAAAATAAGTAGCAATGAAGTCATGTCAATAGACGACAGTGATATATATCATTGTTATGTAGATTTATGGAAAAGCCCTACTGAACGATTAAACACAGCTTACCAAGGTATTGGTAAATCAAACATGCTAAAACATAGAATTGGTGCGGGAGATGCTTCCTCAGACACCGGAGATGAAGCTATAGCAGCTTATGGAAATAGATTTTGTATTCCACTGGACTTTGAAATGTTAGAAAGTCATATGCCATTTTATCAAGCGGGACTTGGTGATAGGTTAGAATATGAATTAACGTTTAACGATTATAACAAAGTTATCAAAAGCACTGATGCTGATGCATTTTATGTAATAAAAAATATCTGCTTGGAATTTGATACAGTTAGTGATGTTGAATTAGCCAGACAAATAAGACAACAAATCAATGGTAAGATGTCATTTATGTATGATCGTATCTTGCGACATAGAAAAATAATAGCAAACAAATCTGATACTGTTTGGAACATCAACATTAATACACCAGCACGGAGCATGAAAGGTATTCTAATGCTGTTTGAAGATCCAGAAAGAACAAGCACAGAAACCTATTACAACCCAATGATTAAAAAGGTTGAAATGACAATAGAGGGAGTACCAAATCAGTTGTATAGTCAGGGCATGAAGGCATATCAACATTGGGATGAAATCAACAAATATTTTGCTTTAACATCAAAAAGAAATAAAGAGACAGAAATAGCAGCAAGGGACTTTAACTTTACCAGTGTTTCTCTTGAGACCTATTTGACAAAATCATATGCTTTGTGGCTTGACCTTAGAACATGTGATGACAATTTATTACACGGCAGTGGAAGAAGAATAGAAAACGGCAGTGAAGGCATAACGATATTAATAAATAAAAAAGCAGATGCAGATCAAACTTTAAATATTTATATATATATAATACAAGATGCGCAAATCAATTTCGAAGATGGAAGATTCAAAGAAGCAGGATACTAGTTTGCAACAAAAATATCCTAAATATTCACACAGTGCCATTATTTGTGGTCAGACAGGCTGTGGTAAAACAGAGTTTGTTCTTGACATACTTGAACAAGAGTATGTTGGAGTTTTTAAACATATAATTATATTGTGTCCAACCATAGAGTGGAACGAGGCTTATAAAAATAGATCCTGGATAGGAGATGTGAAAAACCCTAAAGATAAAAAAATAATAATTGTCAATCCCGTGAGCAACGGTAAAGAAATGTTACAAGAACTGTTGCGTTTCTTTTTCAAACAATATGCTGGCCAGCCCACATTATACATTATTGACGATTGCTCAGCCACAAAAGAATTAAAAAAAAAAAAGATATGTTATCAGAGATGGCATTCTCTGGTCGCCACGCCAAACAATCAGTGTGGGTCATTTCACAGAGATATAATTCTGTATTGAAAGATTTGAGAGAGCAAGCAAAATGGTTGTGTATATTTTACACTAAGGACAGAGATAGTTATGAAAATTGTTTGAGAGAAAATGATGTTATTCCGACGTTGGAGGAGAGAATCAGTATAAGAAAAGCTTTAGCAAAGACTAAATATTCGAAGTTAATTTTGAGGACTGACCAACCAACTGGTTATTGGGTTGAATAATTTCTACCAGCAATTCTTTTTTTCTAACAGCATTGCTTTGTTGCTAATAGTAATACTAACAGCAAAGTAGCAATGTTAATAGCAATACTGACATGAAAATATAATGAAAATATCAGAAAATATAGTAATGCTAATAGCATTGCTCATAGCAAATTAGTAATGTCAATAGCAATGCTTGCAGCAAATTAATAATGTTAATAGAAAAAATAGCAATGTTAATAACAATGCTATTAACAATACTAACAATTACTAGTTGCATAAATATCGCAGTTAGTTGTTTTGTATTTTATATTTATTTCAAGATAAAAAATAAGATTAATAATATAAAAATGAATGCGGAAGAACTATTACAAAATATATCGGAACAGACGGAACCAGATGAATCAAAGCAACAAGAAACAAAAAAAGAAAGATTATCAGCCATAGTGGCTGGCGGTGGTAGTCGTCAATATTTGGGTAAGGACATACAACTCACAAACATAGATGGCATGTCACCAGATGAAATTAACAAACTTTACTGCAGATATGAAGCAAGGCTTGGGGCAAGTATGACCAAGACTTTAGGCAATTATTTTATTAACTTGTATGTGATGGGAGTATCAAAATATTTTAATGTAACCAATCCACCAAAACTGATAGAAGATTTGGAGGAAGATCCATTTAATAATCATGCTGTAACAAGTGCTTGTTGTGAGTTGTATTACAGGTATGGAATGTGCTTAGCACCATTTACAGCAATACTGACAACTGTTAGACATATTGATTTTAATAAAAATAAAAATATAGATAATATAAATGGAGAACCAAGAGAGTGAAGTTATACCTGTTGTTACACAACCTGTTGAACAACAAAAAGTAAAAAATCCAAAAAGAATAGAAGCTGGAAAAAAAGGAGCAGCGGCAAGAAAGGCAAAGCGTTTGCTTCAAGATGTTACAAATCAAAATGCTGCAAATCAAATAACAAAAATAACAATAGGTGAAGAAGAACCAGAAAAAATCAAAATAAACGTATACAAAAATTATATTCCACCGTGTCTGGTTTTATTAGGCATTGCTGGGTTGGGTTTGTATATTTATAACAAAAAATCTGCTACGCAACCTGTAGCTGTGCAACCTGTTCATGTTGCACCAAAAGACCCGTTTGATTTTTAATAATTTATTTTAAAAAAATAATCATATAAAAAAAATGGCAGCAAGTATTGACGGAAAACAAATTGTAAATATGATGTATCATGCTGGAGTGGAAACACTTTTAACTGTTGGATATTCTGAGATTGGCAGAAAACTACTAAAAAGACCAGCACCTAAAGTGGATTTTAATGTGACAGATTTTGGGATGCTGTCTGTGGATATAATGTTAGCAATGGCTACAAAAGATATGTTGATTAAGCAAGGTATTATTCCTGCGGATATTATGAAATAATTTTAAAAAATATATATATAAAAAAATGGCAAGTGCAGTAGCAATGATGATAGGTGGCGCATTAACAAATGCATTGGCGTTTTGCGGTTCAAATTATTTCTTTTCAAAAATGGGAAGTCATTCAGATGAGGAATGACAAAGCAGTGGAACAATTAAACGCAGCACAAGTGGAGTGGAATAAAAAAAGAACAGAGAGATTAGATTTTATTAATAAGCAACTACAAAAAGAGCATCATGCAGAGCAGACTTTTGATGATGTAGACCAAGCTATGAAGCAGTATTATTACATAACTGGTAAACATTTGCTTTTAGAACCGGAGCCCAAGTTGAGTGATTTCTATACACCATCTCCGGATCAACAAAATAGAGAAATTACGTTTATTGTGGTGGGCATGGCTGCAACTGGATTTGTGGCGTATAAATTGAGTTCATAAAAAAAAAATAGTTTAAAACTATAATTACTTTGGACTTTTTTGGATTTGAAATGACTAAGTTTACTTTGAAAAAACTAAGTCATATGCATGATACCTATTTTTTTTTTTGTTTTTACATGGTTTCAATCCAAGTGGTCGAATATAATATGGTGATTTAGCACTCTTCTCTAATTTATCTTCGAGATGACCAGGCGCCCATACTTCACCGTTGTCTAATAATGTCAATACCATGGATGGACCATATTCGGTATCTACTATTTTCGTATCTGTAATAGTGTATATTTTATTTACTTCCAAGTCTGTCCATTTTTTTTGTGCTATTTTGATTTTGCTCTTCGAGCAGTTCATCAAATTGTGCAGTTGTGATATCCATTTTTTCTTTATAGTTATATAAAGTTTAATCTTTAGTAGAAAAAAATGGAAAAGATTTATTACAGCCCAAAAGAATTTTGGAGAGGCTACACAGCAGTTAAAAAATTAGCAAAAGAGGCTGGTGTCAGTGAAAAAAAGGCATTAGAATTTTTAAAGAAACAAGCTGTGTGGCAGATTTATTTACCTGCGCCGAAGAAAATAGTTAGACCCAGGTTTGATGTTTCTACTAAGAATGGAGTGCATCAAGCTGATTTGTTATTTTTACCGCATGATACTTTTGGGATTGGTCGTGGACGCAAGACATATAAATATGCGTTGACTGTGGTTGATATTGCGAGTAGATACAAAGAAGCAGAGCCACTGACTTCCAAGGATAGCAAAGAAGTTGCCAAAGCATTTGAAAATATATATAGTCGGCATCTAAAATATCCAAAGTTATTACAAGTGGATCCGGGCAGAGAATTTATGGGTGCAGTATCGCAGTTGATGGTAAAACACAAAGTAAATATTAGACGAGGCAGAACAGAAATACACAGAGACCAAGCTATAGTGGAAAGATTTAACAGAACACTAGCTGAAAGATTGTTTGGCTATCAGTATGCTAAGGAAATTGATTCACAACAACGTAATAGAGAATGGGTAAAAAGATTACCAGAAGTTGTTAAAGCCATAAATGCGGAGACAAAAAAGCCTCCTCCTGTTGAAGCAAAAATATTAAAAGATGATCCTATCTGTATGAATGCAAGTGTAAGATATTTATATCAACCCGGGGAACAAGAAGGTGGAAGACGCAGAGCAACTGATCCAATGTGGAGTGTAGATATTCACAAAATTAAAAGTTATATGGTGACGCAAGGTATAAGAGTTTATTATTTGAAATTACCAGCGCCGCAAAGAGGATTTGTCAAAGAAGAATTACTTATTGTTCCTGCTGATACCCAAATTCATAAGTTTTTATAGAAACCGTGTGCATCAGTTGTAATTCCATCTTCTCGGATGTATCTTTTTGAATAAAATGGTGACAGTGTTACTTTGTTTACTTTTATGCCATATATTTCATGCTTTATTGAGCGTATCATATTCATTTCATGGGTGTATTTTTTCTTGTTAAATAGTGCATCCTTGTAGTTTTCAAAATTTATTTGTTTTTTGACTACATAAGTTTTTACACCCTTTGCTTTTTTAATGAGTTGTTCATCCGCTCTCAAAATAGAATATAGCTTGGGTCTTAATTCAACATACTCAGCTATAGCAACACCAGCACATTCGTCTTTCATTTTACCCAATATTTTTTTGTTTGTATCATCATGCATTGGGTGATCTTGAGGATAATCACTCAAGTCATACTCATCTTTCATTTCAGCCATGTCTTTGTATGCATCATCTGTTCTGATGTCTACAAGCAAGCTGTCAGTATCTGTGTATAATAAAGTACAATTATTCTTGTACCTTTTTTTCAAAGTATTATAATACCAATCATACATATGGTACTTTGATAAATCCAATACTGACATCCCAACATAAATTGGTTTGTTTAATGTTAGTTTTGTTTTGTTTACATGTACTGCTGATAATTCATCTGAAAATTGTATACGCCTGTTAAAGTTGGGTTTGGCTATTATTTTTCTTATTTTTTCATTTTCAGAGCCGTCAGTTCTGACTAGTTTTATATCTGTCCGCTTGCGTAAATTTTCCATTGTCTTGCCAAACACAGAGTTGTTCATAAGTTTGTAAAAATCTTTTTCAAATTGTGATTTAGCTTTTTTCCTAAGTTCTGTATTTAGGTTTATGTATGATGCCATCCATGGTTTTTCATTAAATTCTAATACTCTGTGTATTTTCTTTAGTTTCATGCCTAAAGATAAATACAGTTGCAGGTTTTTGTAATGTATCACATATTTTTCTTTGTCCCTAAGATTGGGGACTAGTTGTTCTGTATTTATCATGCCATTATTTTCTAACAGATCTGTTTGGTATTCAGACAACCATTCTTTTTTCACTGCTAATCTTTCCGGTGCAAGCGGATAGTCATTGTGAGATTCATGAAGTTCTTTAGGATATTCCAAATCAACTTCTAGAAAATATCCTTTTCCTTCTTTTGACTCTGGCAAGGTTTCTGATTCAACCCACTTGAAGCCAGAATATGGAAGTGGTTGACTCATTGCCCAACCATAGAGGTTACAGGCATCATAATACATTAAAAAGTTGTTTTCCTTGTTAGGGTTATAATCAGCTACATGTGGATTGTTTGCTTTGGCATATCGTTTTGATACCATACTATTTCCACCACGCATAGCTTTCTCTACAAACAAGTGCATGTCAATGTCTGTCAAAAGTTCCAATTCTATTTTTGAATGTTTAAGTAAAGCATCCCAAGATAATCCAGGTGCTGTATAGTAATGTAAAGCATCAAGTTTGTATGCACTCATACATGTTTTTCTAAAAGTTTGAAATACATCTGCTAACAAAGTTACATCAGTTTTTAGATATAAATCATGATAGTCTCCAAGAGTTTTACAGTTAAACTCTTTCCATATTTTTTGAGCATATTCGTAATCTTCGGGACTTATACTTTCATCTGAGAGACTACTGTAAAACTTTTCTATAGGTGGTAATTGCGTTTCCTTGAATTTTTCCATACTGTCCATATATTCGTATGGATAAACACCTTTTCGTAAAAGTAAATCTGTTTGTTCCCCAAACTGATTTTTGGTAATTTTGAAATCAGATTTGTCTGTTGCTTTAACCAATTTTTCCAGAGACGAAGCCATAAATTGAAAACTGTCTAAAAATCTAAGTTGTCCGGCACTAAATGAAATATACTTTTCAGCGTTGTTTGGAATGCATGTAATATTACCTGTCATTTTATGTATTTTTTGCATAATGAGATGACTATCATATCCTTTGAGGTTGTGAAATATAACAGGAATAATTGTTTTATTTGTTGTTTTTTTTAGTTTTAGGTTGCAGTTTTTATGTGCTGCACCTCTGTATTCTCCTGTAAAATGACAGTGATCTCTTACTTTACAGTTTTTGCCACATTTCCTACCTATTTCATTTTCGCATATCCAGCAGTGTGTTGCTTTTTCATAATCTTCCTCATTTTGTTGTGTCATAATTAAGGTTTTTGGGTGAGCAAATATTTTATTAATGTTGCTCTTCTCACATTCTAAGTGATTTAAAAACTTTTCAACAGTATCTTCACCTCTGTAAATAACAGGTTCTTCTGTTTTACCATCATATCTGACAACTTGATATCCAAATACACAAGCTTCGTGCACACTTGTGATTTCAGATTTCTTTCCAAATTTAATTGATTCTGGTTTGACTATACTTTCAAAATCAGCATATATTGCATAGGGCACAGGCATTTGTTTTTGATGATTTTTAAATTTTACAGTATTTTTACCTTCTTTTGGCATTTCTATTCTGCAAGAATTTTTGTTAATACCATCACAGTCTTCTTTGTGTTTTGTAAGTAGTCCTTGTCCAGAATAGCCGTGAAGGCAACGATCGCAGAAGTAAGTTTGACCATGGTGTTTGTTTTGATCCCAGAGTAGTCTATTCAAATTTTTAATCCAGCAATAGTGATATTTTGTTGTTAATGTTTTTGGTTCTTTGGAATAATCATCAGGGTTATAGTTGTCATCTATAATTCCTTCTTCATTATTTGGATCGTCTTCGTTTTCTGATTCAACTTCAGTGTCTTCAGATATTAAGATCAAATTAATTCGTTCAATATCTTTTGGTTGTTCTGATATTTTATATGGAAAAACAGATACCTTTTTATTTTTTCCTGTTATGGTATATGCATAAACATTAATAGCAAGGTTGTTTTGTTTTTCTACTTTGGAAATTTGAGAAATTGGAGTGGGAAAATCAATACCATCCATATTCAACTTACCCATGTGTTTGTTATAACTAGATATCCTAGTTGGATTATTTTTATTAGGCCACAAAGCAGAAACCAATGCCACTTCCAAGCACTTATTATCTTCATTATTAACATTAATTATTGCTTTTTTATCAGATACTGCTTTAGGCAAAGGAATATATGAAGAACCTTTTAATGGTTCATACTTTGCAAAATTTAAGTAAAACCTAACACAGTGATCAATCTCCAATCCAGATGCTGTGTTTGTAAATCGTTCAAGGCTCTCTTGTATATAAGCAGATGATTCATCGTAAAACTCAGATATTTCGTATGCTTTAAAATAGCCACACATTGGTTTGTCAACCAGTTTTAATTCTTCTTTAGATTTTCTATCATTAAGCTCTTTCAACTCATTTATAACATTGTCTCGTGATTTAGCATATTTCTGATTTTGCTCATCTTGTAATTTATCATATTTCTGCTTTTCTCGTTTACGTTGTTTCTTAGCACGTCGTCTCTTGAGTAAATTTTCTAATGTTTGAGATTTAACCTCTTTTGAAGTTTCCTTTGGTTTTAATGCATTAATACCATTAGACAGTGTTTGCTTATCTATTACACCTGTTTTAAACAGAAGTAATAATTCTTTTATAGTCTCCTCGTTTTCCATACTTTATTTGTTATATATTAAAAATAATTTTTCTTAAATATAAAATAATTATATACAAAAAGACAATGGAAAGTAATGTTTGTCAATTTCTTAAAATTGGATTACATAACCCATGTAAAAGCAAGTCAACAAAAGATTCCAATTATTGCAGTTTGCATAAATATAGATTAAAGAAAAGTCATGTGTTACCATGCCTAAAATGTAAAAAAGGCACTTCTGCAAGATATCAAGTATGTGTTGGTTGTGGTGCTCATTCGATTAGAATGAAACACGAATACTGGAAGTTAAAGTCGTACAACGCTGAATGTCTCCGATTTAGATGTATTGAGGTTTAAAACATATTTTGTTAATTTCGTGTTTATTTGTTGATTTAACTAAAATTCTGATAACAAATCGACAAATTTGTTTTGTATTAAAGAAACATTTTATATTTTTAGGGGTGTAATTTTGATAACTAATAAAAAATTTAAACTTGCAATCTTCACTACCCCTATTTTAAAAAAGTTTTAATAAATCAAGTAAAATCACCATTTCATGGTGATTTATTATATATGTGTGTATTTTGGGGTCGTTCTGCTGCAATTCGAGGTAAAAAAAAAATTACAACAGAAACCCCAAAATACATATATATAAAGATGGATCAATAAATATGCAGTCCATATTGTCGCACGTGTAAATTAACATTGCCTGGTGGAATACTTTATCTTATCAATATGAAACTAATACTTCGCCTCAAATCAACCATATCTCGACTTGTTATTTAGCGCTTGATGAGTTTGTGTGCGCGCTCTTGTTATTACGTGATGCCTATTTAGTGTTAAAACTGCTACAAAATACCAATAAATAGCAGTGGTCTAGAGGTACAGCGTACATCTTTCAAATCTTACAAGTGCAAGGCTGTGGCTCAAATCCATTCCGGGCAACTATTTTTTTATCACATATATTCTGGAGCCGTATATTTATCGATGTTACCTGTACGGAGGCTAAATAGAAATGTGAAATTTTACGTATCGATTTCTCCTTATATACCGACTTTTGGGGTGTTCGTTGACTTGAAACTACTTCACACGTGACTCATTCATATTCATGAGTAATTAACAGTTAAAATAGGGACTGTACAGCTTTAAAGACTCAGTTAAATCGAGTCTGCTATTTATCTTCCTCTTGATTGTGTTTGTTGATTCCATGAGATCCCACACAACACAAATGTTTTCAATAGTGTTAGAATTGCTTTATTTACACTGTCCTGTTTTAATGGGATGACAGTAGGGTAAGTGTGAGGTTTGGTGGACCCTATAACTGGTTTAAACCCCCACTGGCCTACTGTGCCACTGACCGTTACAAGGCGGTAGCTCTATTGTCAACCCTTTTATGTTTGTGATGTCGTTTGCATTTAATATTACTTTTGCCTTCTTGTTTGTCTGTTTGCGTGTTTGTTTCTGTGTTTTGTGGTTGACTGTCATCCTTGAATGCTACTTTCCCTGTCCTATCTTTTTATATTTTTTTCCTGATGTAAGATATATTAACTGAACAGAACTGCAATATCCATGCTATGTAAAGCAGGGTACAGACACAAATAACACAATCTATTCATTTTCTTCTATTCAAACACCTATGATATTAAAATATTGGTATTTTGCTAATAGCTAAGTTGTTGAACTTAAGTGACAGGCAAACCAACAATAGATATTTGCTTAAGTTATATTTAATAATTTAGATACATTAAATTAAGTTTAAAGCAATGAAAAATTCTCAAATATATGTTTTATTTATAATTTTACACCACAATCTGCAGAGGGTATCCATGTAAACGCTGATTTATATATGCCATTGCATATTCATTGAAAACTGCCCAAAGAAAGATAGCCGTCATTATTCAGATGCCTTCGGCAGCTGACCCTTATATGGGTTTTATATCTGCAAATGGTAAACATACTGTGACATAACTGAGACTCATATACGTAGCAATAAGCATGCTATAAAACTGGATTTCCTGGAGAATGGTATAAACACATGTTTTGTAATGTTGAAAGGTTACCGTTTCACTTGCTGAAATGACGTTTTCGTAAAGCAGTCTACTGAAATATAGCATGTAATCTTTATTAGTTTATGTATTTAGCGTTGAAAGGGAGTGTTGAAGCCTGCTGATTTCCTGTTTTTTTTGTAATTGTCATTATAATGGCTTTCATATAGTAAGATAGAAACAGTTCCTTTACATTTTTCACTTTGATAACGCAATCTTATAATTGCACATGGTTACAGTGAACATGTTATATATGTCGTAATGCACACACTAACGCACACATATCCCTTACATGTGAACAATTGTATGTCTGACATTTCTGTGCTGATTTGTACTTCTAGCACGTCGTGTTACAAGGATGAATTGTAATCATTATGTAAGGTATGTCAAAGTATTTGAACAGATAGAAGCGAGGTCGTCCACATTGATTCAAAATGCTTGGTAGGAAGGTAAAATGCTTGGTAAAAGTCGGGACGAATGTAATAAAAAACGTTCGTGACGTGTTTAAGTCTCCGTGACAACATTTATTGCTTTCAATATGTTTTAACACTCGTGACTTGATGTCTCTCGGCAGCTATTTTACGCTTGCGTAAAACCTTGCTTGTTTATACATATACGAATGAAAGTAACCATATCGGTCTACTCAGTGTTAAATATATTGAATGTTTAACTTTGGTAAGAAAACAAGTTATATGTGTAGACGTTTATAATTATGTCATTGTATATACAAGTGATGGCCCATTGTAATCTATTTTTTAAAGGTATGTATAAAGGTCGATCAGGAAATGCAGCATTTAGGGACCACAGTCAGCAGAAACACGCATAGAAACAAACAACATTTACAAAGATGTTTAAAGAGAAAGATATAAAATCACAAATGTAAAGGGTTTGACAATAGTATTACCGCCTTGGAACAGGCAGTGGGATAAAAACAAGAAGGCCGCTGTGGGTTTAAACCACGTTTTAGGGTGCACCAAACTTCACCCTTAGCGTACTGTCATCCCAGTAAAACGATACAGTGTAAATAAAGATATCCCCGTCATGATATATCCTCTAACATACTAGACATTATTTATAGACAATACAAGTATAACACAGACTAAATATGCTCATGTATATATGAATATAAAACCACAAAAGCCTAGAAGGTCAGAGCGAGTACTCAAGGACTTGGCAGAAGCCAGATTATCAAGAGAATAAACCATTAATGAACGACATGACAAGTTGCCGTCATCGCAAAATCAAAGAGTAAATCATAGCGGGTCAACCACTAAATGGGTCAACTATTATACACGACGTGCGTTGCAAAATAATAGGGGCATTACCTATTTTGATCAACTGTTTTAAGTTTGCACTTTCCAGCTAGTTACAGTAGCAAGGTTTTATTTCATAATTCCTAAATAGCGACATCACCCATAGGCTTGATTTATCACCTATGCCAATTCCATTAACGCCACGTCTAGTGATGATATTAAATAGATGCTGAAAGGCGATCCCTTGTCAGTCTGGCTCTAATAAATTCACTGTTTTAAGTTTGCACTTTCCAGCTAATTACAGTAGCAAGGTTTTATATCATAATTCCTAAAATAGCGACATGACCTCATAGACTTGATCTATCACCTATGCCAATTCCATGAACGCCACGTTCAGTGATGATATTAAATAGATACTGAAAGGAGATCCCTTGTCGGTCTGGCTCTGATAATTCTATCAGATATTCTTTTATAGAATAAATAACATTTCAATTCATTGTCCTGAGGGTTGATAAAAGATAGAAGTACATTATAGTTGATGTATTCATGAGTCAACGTTTGTGTTATTGAATATCATCAGCATGATTTTGTTTATTGATATGTGTACGAATAACGAGTTTTCTGTCACTTGTGATGATTGTTAGTGATACAAATATAGATATAAAAATCGAAGAGGAAAAGAAGCATTCAAGGACGACAGTCAACCACAGACACACACAGAAACGAAGAACACATTTAAAGATGAATAAAAGGCCAAAAAAGACATCACAAACACAAGTCCAAATTTACAGATGCAAAGAAATCTTACCTGTTTTAATGCTTTATCACCATAGACAATATACTTTATTGGTACAATTTAACTATATGTTGAATCACACTAGTTTGAAAATAGAAATAATAAAAGTTTATAGCGTGTGGCAACGTGTCATTAGCTGAACTGACATTTATTGAAAGTCGTGTGACCCAACACATTTGCTTGTTTGTCAAAGAAGAAATTCATTATGTTTAAGGTATTATCGGAACATGTATATAGCTTTTATTTGATGAATGATTAGTTGATCTGCTTTTGTTCAACAAACAAAGTCAGAGTTAAAATAAAAATCGCGTACAAGTATTCTAGATGGATTATCTAAATAATAAAGAAACGAAATTAATTTTAGTTCAACAATATTTCCATCAACAAAACAAATGTTTAGCCTCATTTTCTCTAATATTACATTCCTCCATTTGAAAACAAGTGGAGAAAAACTCGCCTAGCCTAATGTCATCCTATTTTGTTTGCAAATAAACAATTCATAGTCAATCTAGTATTCACAGATGTTTGTATTATTATTATTATTATAATTATTATTAATAATAATAAAAATTATTATTATTATTATTAAGATTATTATCATATTCTTTTTTATTTCTTTTTTGATTATGTTATTAACTTAAAAGTAAAAACGAAAGGAAAAAACATGTTTCTATAGAAACCACAGTACCTAAACGCAACGGCTTCTTAGGTTCGCAATGTACCACAAAGAACCAATTAAATATACAATCAAATGGACAATACACAACGCAAAGAGTGTTGAAGACAGGGTTATTGACTTGGAGCGGTCGTAGAAAATATGGCCCACTGGTTAGCTTAAATCGAGTTTATGTGTACACAACTTCGCTATTATCCTGTCCTCTTGTATGCCATTGTTTTCTAGATAAAAAATACACATTTTTTGGGAAAGTAAAAAAACAATAATACGTAAATGAACAACTAAGTATTACAGATTCAGTAGATACATAATCGAACAGGAAATGTAGTTCAAGGCCCACAGTGGTATAAACCAAGGCCAAACCTCACACTTAATGTAATTAATGTAACAGGTAAGTGAAAAATGGTAAAACATGCCTTGGAGTTTGTTACGCCTTATTCGCACATCTTGCGCAATTACTGTTTCTCTATGTATACATAATAGGCATATTGAATAGTTTTTCGCGATTTTTTCTTTCTCATAGACATCGATTCTAAGTGTTTATCTTAAATTGTTAAAGGGGTGAATCAGGCCTCGGTGACTAGGAGTCCGACTTAAAATTGACAAATAATGACATTTTATTAACTTAAACAGTTAAAAGCTTAAACATAATGCATTAGTTTTAAAATAACCCCCTATTTACAAGATAATTTAGGTTGCATAGTTATATATGCTCTCTAGGCTACGCACCAGGATTAATTTAAGCATTTAAACACTGATTTCATTTAAGATCTATGTCGAATACCAAGTTTAGACCTGCATAACAAACCACACGTCGATTGATATGACATTTTTATCATAGACTGGAACATTTTAAAACATTCAATTTTCTAGACAAAAGCCTGATGTACATTCACCTAGTAACATAGTTAGTAGATTAGACGTTCGTGTTCATTTGAAGCTCTTGTTTTATTTCATTCATTCTTTCAATATTAAGGCCGCAGAAATGTCTGTATTCTATCAGAATTGTTTCAAATTACAACGAGATTAATTTTCTTTCAGTATATTAAATAAAATAGCACAACGTGTCAAATGTAAACATTACTCTAGAAAGGGAAACATGGTAGCTTGTTTAATTATTAAAAATGGGATTCAATAAAATGAGGAGAATGAGGAGAATATAGGAAATGGTTCCATTCAATAAAACAGGTTTAATAATTGATTTAGTTTCAGGTCTTTTTCGTGATTTTGCACGATAAACTAAAGCCCATAGGCAGAGTTTAGTCATAATAAATATTTGTCCTCTATACAAAATCCTAGCAATTCATAATCATTTGGAGAAATGGGAACCAGTCTAAATGCATTTTCAATATCAGTTTTTGCCATTAATGCACCTTTCCGAATTGTTTAATGAGATTTACTGCCTGTTGAATATTGTGATATTGTACAGAACATAGTTCTGGCGGTATGCCCTCGTTTATCGAGTTACCTTCTGGATAGGATAAATGGCGAATGGCACGGAATTCACCAGGAGATATTTTAGGTACTAAACCCAGTGGTGAAACTTGAAAATTGGGAAATATTTTTCCTCACAAGGGCCAACAACCTTACCTGCAACAAGCTCAATTTGGATCTTTTGTTTTAATTTATCAATATTGTCTCTGGCAGATTTTAAATTGTCACATAATCGGACACTCGTTGACCTTGAAATGTTAAACATTCACTTGCATTATATACTGGAATTAAACCATCAGTGCCTTGAAGTTTGCATTAATCCTGTTCAGCAGTTACTAACACCAGGCGCTTAAAGAATCGATTTACAACCATGCTCAACAATAGCATGATAGTAAAGGATACAATATACTAATATATCAATGTTTAATGGTTCCAAAAGTATAAACACGTAAACACTAATTGTGTTTTATACATAACATTAAATCAAACATGGTTTTGACAACATGTGATAAATAAGGATAACATATCCTTTGTTTTAACTGTATGGGACAATGTATTTAACCTAAACACAAACTGTGTGTAATACATAACACTGAAACACACCATTGTATATACAATTATGTGATAACTAAGGATAACATATCCTTTGTTTTAACTGTATGGTCCAAACTGTATAAAGCGAAAACACAAACTGTGTTTAATACATGACATTGAACCACAGTCATGTAAATACAATTATGTGATAAATAAGGATAACATATCCTTAATGTTTACTATATGGTTAAAAATGTATCAAACGTAAACACACATAACATTGAGTCATACCCACGTATATACAATTATGAGAGAAATAAGTATAACATATCCTTTATTTTAACCGTATGGTTCAAAATGTATAAAACAGAAACTGTGTTTGAAACATAACATTGAACTACACCCATGTATATACAATAGTATTTACCGCCAGGTTGATGGTATTCTTATGGGTACTAACTGTGCGCCACTTGTCGCAGGTTTACTGTTGTACTGCTATAAAAGAGATTTTGTGTTTAGTTTGTCACCTGCAAGCCAGAGTGAAGTTATTGATGGGTTTAAATGTATGGAACGCCATGGCTTATGATAAACATTTTTGTGCTTGCTTAATGCAGCACTCACAAGTATCCAACCACATCAATATGCAGCTTGTTTTGCTGATGGGAACCAAAAAACATACGAATACCATGTTATGCGAACATGTCATTTTATTTTACCATAAAATGACTATAATGTAATATATATGTGATTACATTATATTAGAATGCTATATACATGACTAGTTAACTAACACTCTTACATAACATGACTAGTTAGAAAATGTTCAATAATACATTTGTGTAATTAAATCAAACATTCCCACAGTAAAAGGTGGGTAACTATCCGACTAGTTAACTAACACTCTTACATAACATGACTAGTTAGAAAATGTTCAATAATACATTTATGTAATTAAATCAAACATTCCCACAGTAAAAGGTGGGTAACTATCGGCCCACACAGTGACATAGAATATACAACTTTTATGATAAAAGAATCGATTAGTGACGTATCGGCCGTCCTTGCATTAAAAACATATATGTATAAAGCTTCCCTAACGCCAGATCTGAATGTATATCATTTCAATACAGGCGGCGAAATGGGGATGGTGGTGGGTTGATGAAAATTGTAACTTCTCAATTCTGTTGATGTTTCTTTGTTTGCAATAGAAGGCAAGAGGTCATGTGATCTCTGCTTTGTTGATAATGAACCCAATGGCGACTAACAACCGGCAAGGATGGCTGATTAACCGCACAAACTCAATTATTTACAATAATTATATTTTGTGCTTTCTTAATGCAGCACTCACAAGTATCCAACCACATCAATATGCAGCTTGTTTTGCTGATGGGAACCAAAAAACATACAAATACCATGTTATGCGAACATGTCATTTTATTTTACCATAAAATGACTATAATGTAATATATATGTGATTACATTATATTAGAATGCTATATACATGACTAGTTAACTAACACTCTTACATAACATGACTAGTTAGAAAATGTTCAATAATACATTTGTGTTATTAAATCAAACATTACCACAGTAAAAGGTGGGTAACTATCCGCCACTCTACAGCCCACCCAAAGATGATGCAGTTGGATACCTAATTTTGCAAAGCAATAGAAATATCTCACAATAGTGATGTGTGTGATGTTACCAATTGTCGAACAACAATATAAATACAATGAGCAATCTGAACTTATCCTGCACTGTTTTCCACATCTTCGTGGCTTGATGTGAATGTAATACTTTCAATATCAAGTACTCGTTCTTTCTCTCTATCGATATATACATATTGAAACTGATGAGTTGCAAGGCAAAACATGTTTCTACAACCTATTTAGATTCTTAAACATCAAAATCCAGGGCATATAACAGTATTCATGTTTTGCCACACATGCACACACATACACACACATCCATATAATACATGTCTAACACAATATACATATGGACACATACTCAAAAACACCAAAAGCAGTCCTTAAAACTCCGATATGCACTAAAGAAATACTGATACAAGGCATAATGCAACTAACTAATAAATGATAACTATGCACAACAGGCACCTTACAATCTCTAGAAACCAGCCTACGCTGACATTCGAGATAAAAATAAAAATAAATAAAGAAAATATATAATAATAAAATATGTCAATGTAGAAAGATATGACAGTATGAAAAGAGGTATGCACATGAGTAAACCACTCACACTTGGGACCAATCTAACACTGAGTCCGTCATGCAATCCTTAAGTAATGGTTCCGCACCCAATAATACAGTCCCTACATGTGCATAAGCAAAAATAAGGACCAGTCTAACACTGTGTCCCCAATTCCGCCCCAGTGACATATACAGACATACATGTTTGTACCAGACACGTTCTCAGAAACGCAGTTGTGGCAACCTGATATAACTTTGTAAAGCATCGGAATTCCATCGTCCATCTACCGCACCACATCATCAGAATATCCCATTTGAACTGCTGCCGTAGCAGCACCTATACGGAATGAATGTGGTTTGTATTTAGATGTATCTAACCCAAGAAAAATTACAAGTGAGTGGAGTGTCTCAGCTGCATAACCATATGAGACAGTCTACCATCCTGGAACTAAAAGAGTGGACCCGCCTTGTGTAAATACAATTGTAAATACTTATACATAGCTATGACTGGACACATATCGGGGTTTAGAGAGTTGTGTGCACTGTACCACGAGACAGGGTTAACCTGTTTTTTATGTTTGAAATGATGCAACATTCCTGTTAAACTAGTGCCCTCCGTCTGAAAGGAAATAGCATTCCGTTTAACTTACTGGAATCACCCCCTGTTTGTAAGCAAACTTCCCCCAGACGTAAGAATAGGCCATAAACTGTAGAAAAAAGAGCTCGTAACAAAACTTGTTCATAATGACGCCGTATCACTATAGGTAACGCCTGTAATAGCCGATGCAAAATTGAAATTGTAATGGGGAGACGAGAGTCGGTCTGCCCACTGATCTTAAAAGCACCTTTAACAAACTTTTTAAGTACAAACGTATCCATCGGATCTGAGAAGTCTAATAGTTTGTGTACAAAACCAATAGCGGATGCATGAGCAGCAATGGTACTAGGTGCATATCCCTTGTCAAAGACAGAGGCCAGATAATTGACTATATGATAAGATTTTATAGGGAGATAAGGATTCATTTGTTTCTCAACCCAATAATCTGCAAATTGTTTCCACGCACGAAGGTAAGAAGCTTTAGAAGTATGTTCTAACGAAGCACTGACAACCTTCAACGCTGATGATGACCCGAATGCAGTGTGGCGGCACGCATCCACAAGTCCTGGTGCATGACACCACAAGCCAAACCGTGAAGCTGACTTTGCTCCCTAAGTTTCCTGTCATAAAACAGAAATGCATTCTGGACATAACCTTGCTCCAACTCCTTAATGAGGTTGACATGTGCCAGTAAACTCGATATATCGTGCGGACGTTTTTTGACATACACATCAATAAAAATATGAAAGGGCTTAAGCCATGCGTGAACGTCTAACACCTTATCTTTAGGTTTACTTTTCACTTGTAGTAAACCCCCATCTAAAATGTCAATATGAAAATTCTCCTGCACAGACCCAGGTAGCAAGGGGGCTAGTATAACATATTTGTCCGCCCAAATGTCCAACATTGCTTCTTCACTTAAGTGACTCGAAATGCTTAATAAAGCACCTTGTGTTTGTCCAGTACTGAACTGTTCTATTGCCGCTGATGCCAGTGAAACAGTGATAGGAGCTGGACCCTCTGACTGTGATACCGCAACAACCTGTGATGGGTTTGTCGCCGCTGGTGTAGGTGGTGCCACCTCCCGAGATTGCGCCGTTACGTTAGGCACAACCATATTCCACTGCTGCATTCGTACCAGCATAGCATCTATGAACTCGTCCATCTTATCAAGGACAGTCGGGTTCACACTACTCTTGTTCACATTACTCGTGTCCACACTACTCGCGTTCACACTAATTGTGTCCACCGGTCTATGTGTCACCCCTGATTAACCGCACAAACTCAATTATTTACAATAATTATATTATATTTATGTTCGGTTCATATGCCGTTATGTGCAGTTGTTACAACAGTACGTGCTGTTGTAACATCTTTATGTTCAGTTCAGTCGTCATTATGTTCAATCTCATTAACAATCATATCCTAATTACTCTTTGATCTCTCTGCTATAGGATCTGAGAACACTGCCTTTGAGGTCACGTCAGATCGACCTTTAATTTAATAAATCTGCTTTAGAAGATCAACTAAATTCAACCAATGAAATTGCGCGTTTCATATACACTTTAGATGATGTTCGAGTGAACTGAACAAACGAAACTCCACTTAAACACATGGAATCTATCTAAAAAATATAAAGTTTTACTGCTGTGGATTGCACGATGAATGCAAAGACATGCACTGAATGGCATGTTTAACATCAAAAATACGTCAACATTCGAAACAATATCTGAAAAATATATATTCTTCCGAGATTACAGCGACATTAGATTGTCTAAATAGTATGTCTGAGTACGTCTGGCCCGCTTAACTCAGTCGGTAGCGACATAGACTATTGCGACGTTCAGCGAGTGTAATTTTAAAGTGGGTTCAATCCCACGAAACGTTCAATTGGATTTTTGTACCGCTATTGCATTCCGTCAAACAGTCTTCTTTTTTTTCAGTAAAAATGTAATAATGGCTGGTGTGTTATGTTTGTCAACGCAATATCAGTTTGTGTTTTACGGACATTGTCTGTTTCAATACCGAGCGTAGACTGCTCCACAGTGTTTGACTGAAACGCGACATGCGCAGTGAAGCAGTCAATACCGATCAATTTACTAGGCTAATCGTAAGGTCAATCTGACGTGACCTTCAGTGCAGTGCTGTCAGATCCTTAGTAGCGTAGGGAATCGCAGAGTGAAAAACGGTCTGATTTTAATGAGATTGCATTATGTTCAGTGCACTTTTGATTATATGCGGTACATCTGACATTATATGCAGTTGAAATCTCAGTATATGCAGTGTCTTTGTCATTATCTTCGGTGCATGTGTTATTATAAAGACACAAGAACTGCATATAATAAATAATGCACCGAATATAAAGACAAAGCCACTGCATACAGTGTGGTGTCAGCTGCATATACTGTCAGATGTAACGCATATCATGAAAAGTGCACTGAGCATAATCACGACTCAACTCAACATAATGATGTTACAACTGCACATAATGTTTTAACCACTGTACATAAAGCATATGAACCGAACATAAATATAAACGCTCGGCAATATAAATGGAATAAGGCACACACAACTTGAACGGGAAGATGTGGAACATTTGGGATTTTTATCCCAGTCATAGTATGTTTTCAAAGATTTAAAATGAAACCAGGTAATGTTTTGACTAGACGCAATCCTTTTTTTTAAGTAAATTGGACGAATTGTTATGTACAATGTAGATGAAGAAATATAAAAAGATCGGACAGGAAAACTAGCATTCAAGGAGGACAGTCAACCACAAAGAAGCCATAAAGAATATATAATACGTTGTTTCATAAATGTATTACATATACTACGAGAGAACACTGGATATCAGGTACCAGCCATATCTGTATCATGTTAAGTCCGAACAAGTAGGTGTCTAACATATATCTGTTGAATTAGCAGCAAACTTGTCTTCAATAAGGATACATTTAAGAAGCATATAATTAAACAAGCCAAAAGGACGTATAGATAAAACTTGATGTTTATTGCAAATTGTATCTAGAATATCTCCTTAACTTTTAATAGATAACAATAAATGCATTCCATAGTTTTCATTAGCTTTAGTAGAATATAATAGATCTATATTGACATGATCTTTAACGGCAGAAAGACAAAAAATAAACTCTTTGGAGAACGAAAGGTAAACGTTTTTTTGAGAAACGTATGGTCAGACCTCAGCTATTTCCGCAATGTTCATTGCTGTTTAATCTATCCACCTGATCGTATAATAGTAATACAAATCAGAGTTTAGGTGAAAGTTATAGCTTCACGTATATTACGATTATTTCAGATAAACGTTGACAAATTATACTTAACTTTTAATAGATAACAATAAATGCATTCCATAGTTTTCATAAGCTTTAGTATAATATAATAGATCTATATTGACATCATCTTTAACGGCAGAAAGACAAAATATAAACTCTTTGGAGAACGAAAGGTAAACGTTTTTTAGAGAAACTTATGGTCAGACCTCAGCTATTTCCGCAATGTTCATTGCTGTTTAATCTATCCACCTGATCGTATAATAGTAATACAAATCAGAGTTTAGGTGAAAGTTATAGCTTCACGTATATTACGATTATTTCAGATAAACGTTGACAAAATATACTTTTAACTTGATATCTGAATAAAATAGTACAATATTAACAATACCAAACGGCCATCTTCACACATGGTCTTAAAACTCTGCGCATGTTTAGTGGGTGATGCATTCCCATTTCACCATTACATTTTCTATTTGTATTGTACGATGACTGGCCATACTGTGAACGCTATGCTGACGTCTATGGAAGATCTGAGGGCACGACTCCTTGATTTACATTTTTATTTGGCTGACAATAAGGCGAGATTGAGGGTTGTTGCACCCTAGAACAGATTTCACCACGAGTGGCTCCATTTGCCGATACCCATTTAAAGGCTGATACCTGTATGCTAATGCATATTTATCGCGAATTGTACAAAGATAACCGTCATTATTTCACACCTCTATAATTCTAGCCAATCTCTTTCAGTTTTTTGAACCATGTGACAATCCAATATGTTCACTATTATACTGAATACAGTGGGTTTAATACGTTTAAAACCTGTATTCCATATGTGTACTCCACATTCCATATCATATTTGGACTCGATATATTTGTTATTAAAGAAATATAACTCTAACAGCTCAATAACGGAGTCATCACGTTTGAATTAAAATGTAGAAACTACAAATACTACATTTGGTTAGAATTATAGAGGTATGAAATAAAGAGGTAATTTTACAGTGTTGAGTACAATTTTTTATTGGACGAGTACCCAGCAGACAGAATCCATATTTAGACGAGGCGAATATTCGATGGCGTACTCAACACTGTAAAATAACCTCATATTATTTATTCAAACATAAGAATAAAAGGTATTCACATCAGTGTTTGTTTAACAGTATGTTGAATTGTTCAGTTTCATTCGGATAACAATATGGAAAGGGGATAGTTTGGAGCACCTTAGAACTTGGCTAAAAGGAGCAGCTACTTTTTGCACTCTCCTCTCCAAGATGGTACTCATTTTGGAGACCCATATGTGTTTGTGGTGTCGCAAACGTTTCGTATGATTGCTGATTGTTTTGAGAGCTAGTTTTTGGATGACTTTGCTTTGTGAATCCAACATTTCCTGTTCGAGTTTTATCCCTACCCTTTTTGGTAAGAAAACACGTTGCTTGTATGATGAATATTACTACGCATTGAGTTTGCACTTTCCCAATTTTAAATACAGTAGCAAGGCGTTTATAGAGTTCATAATTCCTAAATTAGCGACATGAAATGACACGACATGACACGACATGAATTAGTTACACAGTTTAAATTAACAGATGCAAGCAAAACTTACCGGGTTTTTTGCTGTACCGTTTAGATATGTGTTAAATCACAATTGCTTGTGGTAAATAATGTGTATGTATTTAAATGTATCAGTTTAAAATATCAAATATGTCATATTTTTCTAAAATATAAAAAAGTATATATGACACAAAGTCATGATTACACAAAATCCATCAAACCCGACATTCTATATTAGTATATGAGAAGGCATGTATACAGGACTCCGCAGTTGATATATTGCGCACAACCATCCAAACGCATTACGAACGGAATTGATATAGTGTCAGCCTATTTCCAATGTCTAGCCATCTGTAATTGCATTTGGCGAGGATCTAAATGATGTCGATTAAATATAATCGCCTTACATTAACGGTACAAATGACACTACAAGTGTTCACTACAGCTAAACTTGAACATTAACAGTACAAAATGACACTACAAGTGTTCACTACAGCTACGCTTGGACATTAACAGTACAAAATGACACTACACATGTTCACTATAGCTACACTTGGACATTAACGGTACAACATGATACTACAAGTGTTCACTATAGCTACACTTGGACATTAACGGTACAAAATTACACTGCAAGTGTTCACTATAGCTACACTTGGACATTAACGGTACAAAATGACACTGCAAGTGTTCATTATAGCTACACTTGGACATTAACGGTATAAATGACACTACAAGTGTTTACTATAGCTACACTTGGACATTAACGGTATAAATGACACTACAAGTGTTCACTATAGCTACACTTGGACATTAACAGTACAAAATGACACTACAAGTGTTCACTATAGCTACACTTGGACATTAACTGTACAAAATGACACTGCAAGTGTTCATTATAGCTACACTTTGACATTAACAGTACACAATTACACTGCAAGTGTTCACTATAGCTACACTTGGACATTAACAGTACAAAATGACACTACAAGTGTTCACTATAGCTACACTTGGACATTAACAGTACAAAATTACACTGCAAGTGTTCACTATAGCTACACTTGGACATTAACGGTATAAAATGACACTGCAAGTGTTCATTATAGCTACACTTGGACATTAACGGTATAAATGACACTACAAGTGTTCACTACAGCTACACTTGGACATTAACGGTATAAATGACACTACAAGTGTTCACTATAGCTACACCTGGACATTAACGGTACAAAATGACACTGCAAGTGTTCAATATAGCTACACTTGGACATTAACGGTACAAAATGACACTGCAAGTGTTCACTATAGCTACACTTGGACATTAACGGTATAAATGACACTACAAGTGTTCACTATAGCTACACTTGGACATTAACGGTACAAATGACACTACAAGTGTTCACTATAGCTACACTTGGACATTAACGGTACAAATGACACTACAAGTGTTCACTACAGCTACACTTGGACATTAACAGTACAAAATGACACTACCCGTGTTCAATATAGCAACATTTGGACATTAACAGTACAAAATGACACTACAAGTGTTCACTCTAGCTACACTTGGACATTAACAGTACAAAATGACACTACAAGTGTTCACTATAGCTACTCTTGGACATTAACGGTACAAAATGACACTACAAGTGTTCACTATAGCTACTCTTGGACATTAACGGTACAAAATGACACTACAAGTGTTCACTATAGCTACACTTGGACATTAACGGTATAAATGACACTACAGGTGTTCACTATAGCTACACTTGGACATTAACGGTATAAATGACATTACAAGTGTTCACTATAGCTACACTTGGACATTAACGGTATAAATGACACTACAAGTGTTCACTATAGCTACATTTGGACATTAACGGTATAAATGGCACTACAAGTGTTCACTATAGCTACACTTGGACATTAACAGTACAAAATGACACTACAAGTGTTCGCTATAGCTACACTTGGGCATTAACGGTACAAAATGACACTACAAGTGTTCACTATAGCTACACTTGGACATTAACGCTACAAATGACACTACAAGTGTTCACTATAGCTACACTTGGACGTTAACGGTACAAATGACACTACAAGTGTTCACTATAGCTACACTTGGACATTAACGGAACAAATGACACTACAAGTGTTCACTATAGCTACACTTGGACAATAACAGTACAAAATGACACTACAAGTGTTCACTATAGCTACACTTGGACATTAACGGTATAAATGACACTACAAGTGTTCACTATAGCTACACTTGGACATTAACGGTACAAATGACACTTCAAGTGTTCACTATAGCTACACTTGGACATTAACAGTACAAAATGACACTACAAGTTTTCACTATAGCTACACTTGGACATTAACGGTACAAAATGACACTACAAGTGTTCACTATAGCTACACTTGGACATTAACAGTACAAAATGACACTACAAGTGTTCACTATAGCTACACTTGGGCATTAACGGTATAAATGACACTACAAGTGTTCACTATAGCTACACTTGGACATTAACGGTACAAATGACACTACAAGTGTTCACTATAGCTACACTTGGACATTAACAGTAGAAAATGACACTACAAGTGTTCACTGTAGCTACACTTGGACATTAACGGTACAAAATGACACTACAAGTGTTCACTATAGCTACACTTGGACATTAACGCTACAAATGACACTACAAGTGTTCACTATAGCAACTCTTGGACATTAACGGTATAAACGACACTACAATTGTTCACTACAGCTACAGTTGGACATTAACGGTACAAATGACACTACAAGTGTTCACTATAGCTACACTTGGACATTAACGGTACAAATGACACTAAAAGTGTTCACTATAGCTACACTTGGACATTAACGGTACAAATGACACTACAAGTGTTCACTATAGCTTCACTTGGACAATAACAGTATAAATGACACTACAAGTGTTCACTACAGCTACACTTGGACATTAACGGTACAAATGACACTACAAGTGTTCACTATAGCTACACTTGGACATTAACGGTACACAATGACACTACAAGTGTTCACTATAGCTACACTTGGACATTAACGGTATAAATGACACTACAAGTGTTCACTACAGCTACACTTGGACATTAACGGTTCAAATGACACTACAAGTTTTCACTATAGCTACTCTTGGACATTAACGGTACAAAATGACACTACAAGTGTTCACTATAGCTACACTTGGACATTACCGGTACAAAATGACGCTACAAGTGTTCACTACAGCTACACTTGGACATTAACAGTACAAAATGACACTACAAGTGTTCACTATAGCTACACCTGGACATTAACAGTACAAAATGACACTACACGTGTTCACTATAGCTACACTTGGACATTAACGGTACAAAATGACACTGCACGTGTTCACTATAGCTACACTTGGACATTAACGGTACAAAATGACACTGCAAGTGTTCACTATAGCTACACTTGGACATTAACGGTACAAAATGACACTGCAAGTGTTCACTATAGCTACACTTGGACATTAACAGTACAAAATGACACTACACGTGTTCAATATAGCTACACGTGGACATTAACAGTACAAAATGACACTACAAGTGTTCACTACAGCTACACTTGGACATTAACAGTACAAAATGACACTACATGTGTTCACTATAGCTACACTTGGACATTAACGGTACAAAATGACACTACACGTGTTCACTATAGCTACACTTGGACATTAACGGTACAAAATGATACTGCAAGTGTTCACTATAGATACACTTGGACATAAATGGTACAAAATGACACTGCAAGTGTTCACTATAGCTACACTTGGACATTAACGGTACAAATGACACTACAAGTGTTCACTATAGCTACACTTGGACATTAACAGTACAAAATGACACTACACGTGTTCAATATAGCTACACTTGGAAATTAACAGTACAAAATGACACTACAAGTGTTCACTATAGCTACACTTGGACGTTAACAGTACAAAATGACACTACACGTGTTCAATATAGCTACACTTGGACATTAACGGTACAAAATGACACTACAAGTGTTCACTATAGCTACTCCTGGACATTATCGGTACAAAATGACACTGCAAGTGTTCACTATAGCTACACTTGGACATTAACGGTATAAATGACACTACAAGTGTTCACTATAGCTACACTTGGACATTAACGGTACAAATGACACTACAAGTGTTCACTATAGCTACACTTGGACATTAACGGTACAAAATGACACTACAATTGTTCACTATAGCTACTCTTGGACATTAACGGTACAAAATTACACTGCAAGTGTTCACTATAGCTACACTAGGACATTAACGGTATAAATGACAGTACAAGTGTTCACTATAGCTACACTTGGACATTAACGGTACAAATGACACTACAAGTGTTCACTATAGCTACACTTGGATATTAACGCTACAAATGACGCTACACGTGTTCACTGTAGCTACACTTGGACATAATCCATGTTTTACCGTACTGTCAATTTAGATCTCACCGAACAAGGCAGCTCGAGTAAAGACTTTTATCCTGCAAATTGTTCTGCCTAATAAAGGGGTGACCTAATAATGTTGCTTAACTGACAAATAAAGCAAATCAATTCGGAATCCTCTATTGTACGTAGTGTTATCTGATGTCATAAAAAAAAGTATAAAAGTCAAACGGATAATGCAGCTTTCACAGAACACAGTAAACCCAAAAACACTCAAAACGACAAACATGAATGGCAACGTTAATAAGGAATTAATGTATATGACGTCACAAACACAAAACGGGTAGACAATAGGGCTAGCGACTTGGAACGGTCAATGGCAAAAGGGTGCACCAAACCTCACACATAACCTACTGTCATTCCAATAAAAGGGGTCAGTGTAAATAAAGACAACCCCGCCATGAACTCAAGGCAGTATTAATAGGCAATATAAGTAAAACACACAGATCCTCTGAATATATAAATACAAAAGACAATAGCATAGAAAGCCACAAAGAAGGTACTCAGTTACATGGCAGAAGTCAGAGCAACAAGAGAATACACCATTGAGGGCACGACAAGACAAGATTGCATACAAACATCAAACGTCACCACCTTTTTGGGCTTTATATACGCGTCATCATAGAATCCACAGCCTGTCCGGTCATCGCACAATTAAAGAGGAAAGCATAGTCGCGAACTGTAAATGGGTCCAAAACCAAGCAGACAGTACTTGCAAAATGATAGTGTCATAAAAAAAGAGTATAATAATGGACCTTTGGAAACGGCCGAGCACGACACATACGAAATATTGCAGTCTCGGTTTGATTGAGACTGTTCATGAGCGGTAGTGAAATATGCTAGCTACCGCTCACCCTTTGTTGATAAACCTTTTAACAAGTTTAACAAATATAGTATGAAAGTGATCATGACCAAGGATCTTACGAAGTTTGTAAATAACGTCACCATAGAAGTCAAGTTGTGATATTCCTCGATAAGCCTAACATTCTGCGAAATAGATAATAATAGGATAAATAGAATATTATGTCAGTGCCTTTTACTATCAAGTTTATAAGGCTCGGCATGAAAACTGTAGAGCCTCGCCATTGTTCGTTTTCTAAGCCTCGCCTAATAAACTTACTGACATTATATTCTCTATGTTTCAGTTATATACGTGACAAATGTCCACATCAAATGACTCAGACTGATGTCTACCATTTATCAGATACTACCTCGTTTATAGCCATACAGTTGAAGACCAGTTTATGCCTAACATTCAACAGTTCAGCCTACACAAATCCATAATGCTTCCTTAGTCTTGATAAGAGTTTGTTTGTCTTCTCAGTGGCATTAAGGTAACCTTTGAAACGCCCTTTCGCAATTGTGTTTAACATAAATAATTTGTCGATGAGCCATTAAGCAACCATTCAAGTATTTTCAAGTTATTTATATTTACTACTGAGTAGCTTTAACTTTCAGCTACTATATATATTATAATATACATGAGTATGTTGCCGAGATATATCTTCACAGCCTATGGAAGTTATGGTTTGATTATTCTGACACATTTCTAAATCATGAGTTCCGTATTACTTTTCGGAAATATACTTTTCCAATCAACTATGCTTTTTATGAAAGCAACACCAACTCAAGATTAAAAGGACATATGTTACATGTAGACCTTGTAACATACTGCATACCCGTCTGGTCAACATCAGATACGATGAAAAGGTGAAGAACTATTATTTTAGTTATTATATTGCAATTCACGTGGTTTCATGGTGACTTCATCCAAGACTGAGTATTCAATAATGTTAAACATATATATATCACTATATAATCATCACAATGTTGTTACACACGTATACCACTCTTTAATCATGGCACTGTTGTTACAAAAGCATATCACTCTTTAATCATGGCAATGTTGATGTATATCACTCTCTAAGCATGGCAATGTTGTTACAGAAGTTTATCACTCTTTAATCATAGCAATATTGTTACAAAATTATATATCACCCTCTAATCAAGGCAATGTTATTACATAAGTATATCACTCTCTAAGAATGGCAATGTTATTACATTAGTAATAACACCATTGAGGATATTTGCCACTCTCTAAGCATGGCAATGTTGTTACAGAAGTGTATCACTCTCTAATCATGGCAACGTTATTACAAAATTATATCACTCTCTAATCATGGCAATGTTATTACATAAGTATATCACTCTGTAATCAAGGCAATTTTGTTACAAAAGTATATCATTCTCTAATCATTGCAATGTTGTTACAGAAGTATATCACTTTCCAATCATTACAATGTTGCTGCATATCACTCTCTAATCATGGCAATGTTGTTACAGAAATATATCACTTTCTAATCAGGACAATATTGCAGTATATCACTCTCTAATCATGTCAATGTTGTTACATAAGTAAGCACTCTCTAATCAGGACAATGTTGTTATATATCACTCCTCTCTATCCATGGCAATATTATTACATAAGTATATTACTCTGTAATCAAGGCAATGTTGTTGTTACAGAAGTAAGCACTCTCTAATTACTTCTTTACTTTAAACATATTTTATTGCTTTTTACATAATACAGCAAAAGGGTTGGGCCACAAGTTATACCAACGTTAGATTCGGCCCTCCCCAACAACAAATAATATACATATAATGGATAAGATGGCAATAAGTTTGTTCAAAGCATAAGTCATGCTATTTATCTGAATTCATTGTTTGACAACACAGATCCCTGGTCCCCCTCCTGTCCGGAATCAAAAGAAATACATATAGATCTAGTTCCTATCAAAACGTTTCGTATCCTTCATAAAAGTTTGAACGTGCTTAAAAATAAAAATGTTCTCTTCGTCTGAATGACTATCTTTCCCTTGTAACAACGTATTAATGCTTGAAGGATGGAGATGACGGGTTACACGAAAGAGAAGAAGCCGTTCATTTGTATAGGAAGGACATTGCATAAAATAATGTTCGGCATCCTCTCTTTCGTGGTCACAGTTCTCACATCTTGCAGATGGTCTTAATTTGTTTAAAAATAGGTCATAGTTACTCTCTAATCAGGACAATGTTGTTATATATCACTCCTCTCTATTCATGGCAATATTATTACATAAGTATATCACTCTGTAATCAAGGCAATGTTGTTGTTACAGAAGTAAGCACTCTCTAATCAGGACAATGTTGTTATATATCATTCCTCTCTATTCATGGCAATATTATTACATACGTATATCACTCTGTAATCAAGGCAATGTTGTTGTTACAGAAGTAAGCACTCTCTAATCAGGACAATGTTGTTATATATCACTCCTCTCTATTCATGGCAATATTATTACATAAGTATATCACTCTGTAATCAAGGCAATGTTGTTGTTACAGAAGTAAGCACTCTCTAATCAGGACAATGTTGTTATATATCACTCCTCTCTATTCATGGCAATATTATTACATAAGTATATCACTCTGTTATCAAGGCAATGTTGTTGTTACAGAAGTAAGCACTCTCTAATCAGGACAATGTTGCTGTATATCACTCTCTAATTATGGCAATGTTGTTACATAAGTAAGCACTCTCTAATCAGGATGATATTGTTATATATCACTCTCTAATCAGGGCAATGTTTTTACAAATGTATATCATTTGCTAAGCATGGCACTGTTGTTACCAATATATATTACTCTCTGATCATGGCAATTTCGATACAAATGTTTATCACTCTCTAATCATGGCAATGTTGTTACAAATGTATATTACTCTTTAATATTGGCAATGTTGATACAAATGTTTATCACTCTCTAATCATGGCAATTTTGGTAAAATGTATATTACTCTTTAATATTGGCAAAGTTGATACAAATGTTTATCACTCTCTAATCATGGCAATGTTGTTACAAATGTATATTACTCTTTAATATTGGCAATGTTGATACAAATGTTTATCACTCTCTAATCATGGCAATGTTATTACAAATGTATATCATTCTCTAATCATGGCGATGTTATTACAGAAGTATATCGCTCTCTAATTCTGGCAATATTGTAACAAATGTATATCACTCGCTAAGCATGGCAATATTTTACAACAGAATATCGCTCTCTAATCATGACAATGTTGTTACAACAGTACAACAGTGTATCGTTCTCTAATCATGGTAAAAGTATTACAACAGTATATCGTTATATAATCAAGGCATTGTTGTTTCAACAGCATATCGTTCTCTAATCATAGCAATGTTGTTACAACATTATATCGTTCTCTAATCATAGAAATGTTGTTACAACAGTAATCGTTATCTAATCATGACAATGTTGTTACAACAGTATATCGTTCTCTAATCATGTCTGAGTCATAGTTATAATTCTACACCACGTGCACAGTTTAATATTATTAAATTTTCTACCATGTTGCCTATTGCTTGAGTCCTCACATTACCAATGGTGTGCCGGTTTTACTGTACGTTTAATCTCTTGAGTTTTATACAGTTAGCCTTTGCGTACCACTGTGTTCAAAAATGATGTTTAATATGTGTATGTTATGTTCTTCTATAATGTTCTTCTTTAAGGTTATTTTAGGATGCATGTTTTATTGAGTGAGGTTTGGTGCACATAGAACCTGGTTTATACCCCAGCGCCGTTTTTGCCACTGACCGTTCCATAGGGGTAGCCGCATGATCAACCCGTGTGTGTTTGGTGATGTCACTTGCCTTGTTTATAACTAACATTTTAATTCGTTTTCGTCTTAATGTGTGTTTTTGTTTGACTGTGATCTGTGAATGCTACACGTCCTGTTTATACCTATTTTTAGAAACACAAAGTTCCAACCCAATATCATGTCAAGAAAGAAAATGAACTATTACAGCAATAATAAAATATAGATAAGATAAATAAAAAAAGAGTATAATAATGGACCTTTGGAAACGGCCGAGCACGACACATACGAAATATTGCAGTCTCGGTGTGATTGAGACTGTTCATGAGCGGTAGTGAAATATGCTAGCTACCGCTCACGCCCTCTATCCCGGGCTGAGCAGAACTCAATATTCATAAAATCAATAATACACAATGTTAACCATTCCAAAGATGGCATGCATACTGCGGTGGACATGGAGTTAATTGCTTCCCCATGTCGTACGGCGTATGGTCCCAGTATCTTATAAAATTAAATGCCCCGAAGAGCGAAATAAACATAATGGAATTAAGTTGGGAGCAGCGGTTATGAAGCCTGCGTATCACAAGTAACAGCCAAAATACTAAATTAAAAAGCAGACAACATATCCTATAAGTGGTTAAACAATACCCAGAGCCTTTTATCGGCCGGAGTAGTGGAACCACCGAATCAAAAATTAAATAAGAAAACAAAAGAAATTGAAAATGTACCACCGATAACTAAATATAAGTATCGGGCTCAGCGATCTCCAAAGATCGAATGAATAACAGTACTGATTGCAAGCGCGGGGAGACGTTTTACTGCCACCACACTGCACAAGCAACGCCACTCTATAAAATGCTATAAAAAAGCGTATAATAATGGCCCTTCGGAAACGGCCGAGCACGACACATACGAAATATTGCAGTCTCGGTTTGATTTAGACTGTTCATGAGCGGTAGTGAAATAAAGTCAACCAGCTAAAAACCACCATTTGTATCAAATACATAAACATGATGTCCCTTCCAATTAGAGCATAACTAACTGAGTATGATATTGGAACGGTTCGCCAGAAGGTACATGTAATTACTAGGAAATCAAACGGTGTATGCGTTTTTTCAATGAGCGCTTGAAGAGTTATTAATATTTATCCTAACGAACTTCAGCTTAACAAAGTCAATATATCTGATATACGCTTTTTTTTTTGATTTAGATCTCTCGATTGAAAATGGTGAAATAATTAGCAAAATCTATGACAAGAGAGATGATTTTAATTTTACATTGTTAATTATCCCCACTTGGATAGGGATGTTCCCCTAACAACTTCTTATGGGGTGTATGTATCTCAACTTATTCGTTTTTCAAGAGCTTGTACTCCCGTTGAGGACTTTAATATTCGTAATCTTTGTATAACTAAAAGGCTACTCAATCAGGGTTACCGTTACCATAAACTTCGTAAAATATTTGCAAAATTGTATTATCGTAACCCTGATCTTCTTTCCAAATATAAAAGTAATTTAAGGACACTTCTGCGACAAGGAATATCACAACCTGACTTCTATGGTGATGTGATTTACAAACTTCGTAAGATTCTTGGTCATGCTCACTTTCATACTATCTTTGTTAAACTTGTTAAAAAGTTTATCAAAATGGGTTATGACCCTATCATTTTGCAACGTACTGCATGCTTGGTGGTGGACCTTTTTGAGTTCGCCACTATGTTTTCCTCTTTAATTGTACGATGACCGGTCAGGCTGTGGACCCTATGATGACGCCTACCTAAAGCCCATTTGGACGGTGGCGTTTGATGTTTGTCTATAATATTTCTTGTCGTGCCCTTAATGGTTTTTTCTCTTGTTGCTATGGCTTCTGCCAAGTCACTGAGTACCTTCATTGTGGCTTTCTAGGCTATTGTTTTTTATATTATATTTACACGAGCATATTTTTGTTTTACTTATATTGCCTATTGATGCTGCCTTGTTGGTTAGAGATTAGATCATGGCGGGGATTTCTTTATTTACACTGTCCTGTTTTAATGGGATGGCATTAGGGTAAGTGTGAGGTTTGGTGCACCCTAGAACCGGTTTAAACCCCCAGTGGCCTTCTTTGCCACTGAACGTTACAAGGCGGTAGCCTTATTGTCAACCCTTTTGCGTTTGTGATGTCGTTTGTATTTATTATTACTTTTGCCTTCTTGTTTGTCTGTTTGAGTGTTTGTTTCTGTGTTTTGTGGTTGACTGACCTCCTTGAATGCTACATTCCCTGTCCGATCTTTTTAGATTTCTTTGCACTCTAATCATTATACATTGTATTTCCCAGGAAAATACTACTATTTTAAAATCGTCTATCTAAATATAATAAATGTTCCAAACTATAGAACATTCTAGACACAACCCAGTCTTAGTGTAATATACAGTTGTATAAACTTCTTCAATCCCCAATATCATCGGAATTGCCAGGTAATTCAAGGATATTGTTTTTACCGACAGGGCCTATTTTAAAATAAAACATTACATGTTGAGTCTATTCAATATTTCAAACCGTTTGTAGAATCATGGCATCTGTTATCGTTATGTAAATATACAGTCATACTGATGGTCAGGCAGTCCAAGTCGTTTATGCTGTGCCATGCTCTCCTCTTTGATTGCGCGATTACCGGACAGATAGTAGACCGTATGATAACGTCTACCTAAATTCTAGCGCTTGTTTGTTGTCTTAGTTATTGTCTTGTCGTAACCTTAACGGTTTGTTCTCTTAATGCTCTGGCGTCTGCCAAGTGACTGAGTACTTGATTTGCGGCTTTCCATGCTTTTTTATATTCATATATATGCTTATATACATGATCATTTAATATGCGTTATACTTGTATTGCCTATTAATGCTGCCTTATTTGTTAGAGAACATAACCTGGCGGGGATGTCTTTTTACACTGTCCCGTTATATTGTGGTGACAGTAGGGTAAGAAAGAGGTTTGGTGCATCCTAGAACGTGGTTGGAACCTCCCAGCGTTACTTGTTTTGCCACTGACCGTTACAAGGCGGTAGCTCAATTGTCAGCCATTTTATGTTTTTGTTTTCATTCGTCTGTGTTAGTATTGTTTGTTTCTATACATTGTTTTGGTTGACCGTGGTCCTTGAATGCATTTCCTGTTCAATGTTTGTATCTACTTCTATCTTGCTTGCCGTTTACTTTGTTTTGAAGGGTTCTCATTGAGTTTAAAAGCTCTTTAAATTTGTTTAGAACCTATATGAATTATACTCTGAAACTTAGTTTCACTATTCGATAAACACTTTCAAAGTACATTCTGTGAATGTAGCCTTTCCTTTTTGACCTTTATACCAACGCTTGTCGTCGAACTGAAACTACTTCACACGTGATTCATTCATGATCATCAGTTAATACCACTTAAGGTATAAACACTGCAGATTTAAGTGCAATTTAGGCGTCGCCTAACTCTGTCTACTTGCAATTGTTGTTTTTATAAGAAAATAAATAGTTCTAAAATTAAATTCTATATGTTCGTTTATAATGTAAATACTTTGCTATCTATATTTGCTATTGGTCAGTTTATCAGTACTATTTTAAAGACAATCACTGCTTGATTATTGCATGGATTGGTTATTTTGAAAATACACTTATCGTTTATTTATTAAAAGCTATTGAATGTTTTCAAAATTGAACTATAAATATTATACAACATATATGCAATTTACTTTATCAATTGTAACATAATTGTTTTAAAAACTGCGTATTTTCAGTTTCACTTTTAAATATGGTATGCAAACGTTCTCTATTTTAAGATGGATAACTTAAAACAGTTGGTATGAGTTTGTTTCCTGAAAGTTTAAACTGTACTTGTTTCCTGAAAGTTTAAACTGTACAAACTAATCGTTGATTAAATAAAATAATCAATTACAAATTAACCTAAATATTTAATCGCATTTTACTTCATGTGTCGTCAAAATGTGTTTGGCAGAAGAATAGTTCTCTGCTTAAGTTGACACCGGCCCCAGAAGACCTAGACAAATGAAACGCCTGTAATAATTTCCAATGAAAATGTATTTGGTACATGCTATTACAAACGCATCTATTACCTTGTGATGTGTTTATCATCTAATGAGCAGGATGTGCACCATTAGTTAGTATAAAGTATAACTGCCTTATAATATGCTATTATTAGATTCAATATATTATTGCTTTAACTAAAGATAATAATGAGAAAAATCACGATATGTTATCGTAAAACTGTCGCAAAGTACAAACAGTTGTTTTTGGAAATATTCTTAAACTTGTGTGTCTAGCTGTACTGGCCAAGGCGAAGGATATAGCCTACATACATGTCTATAGCCTTAATACATAGCCTACATACATGTCTATAACCTACATACATGTCTATAGCCTATATACATAGCCTACTATACATGTCGAATAGGAAAGGTAGCATTAAAAGAACATAGTGAATTAAAAAAAAAACTCATTTTACTGCGATGTGTGTTGTTTGTCATCAGTCTTCGTCGTACGTTAGCTAATGTTTATGTACGCGACAACTTATGTAAAAGGTATTCATTTTCATCAAATTGATTTTTGAAAAGTTTATTTTAATAAGATCTTGTAAGTTCTGATTACAGCAAATACGCAAACCTGTTTACACGATATCAGCCTCTGATATTCAAAACATTTAATTGTATGGTTTATTCTAATAGGATCTCGAAATGATTTGAAAATGAGCAAATACGTGCTTAGGGTTACAATGGATCTTCTTTTCAGTATCTCTTGTATGACGCTTGCAATCAGGACTGTTATTCATTCGATCTTTGGAGATCGCTTAGCCCGATACTTATATTAAGTGATCGGTGGTACATTTTCAATTGCTTTTGTTTTCTTACTTAATTTTCGATTCGGTGGTTCCACTACTCCGGTCGAAGCTCTGGGTATTGTTTAACCACGCATATGATATGTTGTCTGCTTTTTAAATTAGTCCTTGTGATACGCGGGCTTCATAACCGCTGCTCCCAATTCAATTTTGTTTACTTCGCTCTTCGTGGCATAGTATTTTGTTAGATACTGGGACCATACGCCGCTGGACATGGGCGAAACAAAGATTTCTATGTCCACCGCCAGATGCATGCCATCTTTGGGATGGTTAAAATTATGTACTATTGACTTTATGAATATTGAGTTCTGCTCAAACCGGGGCTAGAGGGCGTGATCGGTAACTAGCATATTTCACTACTGTTCATGAACAGTCTCGTCAAACCGAGACTGCAATATTTCGTACAAGCTATGTGTCGTGTTCGGCCGTCCACTCTCATACTCTTTAGGATATAATTACAGATGTTCACAAATGTGAATAGTATGTTTGAAGGCAAGGGATGTTCAGGGACATTGTTTCTAAATGATTATTTAACCTTGTAATAGTTGTTTGTTTACTATGTGTTTAAGTTGACTGCAAACTGTGAATGTTACATTTCCTGTCCGTATCTACTTTTGATTCATTAAAATATCGTGTAAGTGTGTCAATGAGCAAAATAAAGGCATACGTTAAATGTACACTTGATACTGCTGAGATCGGGTAATTCCAGCTGGTATGATGGTTATTGTAAGTGGATATAACCTGGATCGAATTTATTTACACTATCCCGTTTAATTGGGATGGCAATAGTGATATAGCGATATTTGGTGAACCCTACAAGCTGTTTAAACCGTAAGAGGCCTTTTTGCCACTGACCGTTCCAAGGCTGCACCCCTGTTGTCGAACCTTTAATGTTTGATATATTGCATGTCAATCATTCAATCATTCAGTCATGAATAGAATCACTATTCATGATTGTGCGATGACCGAACAGGCTCTGGACCCGATGATGACGTCTACATAAAGCCAAAAGAGCGGCGACATTTGATGTTTGTCTGCAATCGTCTCTTGTCGTGCCCTCAGTGGTTTATTCTCTTGTTGCCAAGTCATTGAAAATCTTCTTAGTTGTTTTCTAGGCTTATATTACACGAGCATCTTTGTGTTTTGTTCAAATTAATGCTTGCCTTGTTGGTTAGATAATAGATCATGGCGGGGATTTCTTTATTTACACTGTCCCGTTTTATTGGGAGACAGTAGGGTAAGTGTGGGGTTTGGTGCACCCTAGAACCTGGTATAAACCCCCATCGTCGTTTTTTGCCACTGATCGTTCCAAGGCGGTAGCCCTATTGTCAACCCCTTTTGTGTTTGTGACGTCATATGCCTTTATTCCTTATTAACATTGCCATTCATGTTTGTTGTTTTGCATGTTTTCTGGGTTTACTGTATTCTGTGAAAGCTACATTTCTTGTTCAAATGGTATTCTTATTTGTGTTAAAATACGATGTCGATCAAGTTCAGCATTCAGTAAAGACGATGCATGTTGCGGAGTGTTTGCCTTTGGAGATTGAAAAGCAAGCAACTTTCAGCTTGTATATACCATAATTGTAGTAAACAGTAGTTGCTGTTCACAAAATACGAATTTGAGACTGATTTATTTCAATACCCTTTTTCGTGTAGCAAATTCAGCTTTTTATTTGGATGTCACTCAAGCACAAGGTCATTGCTCAATGGGATGCAGTTTGTGTTTCTTTTCCGTAACTGCGGAACTGCTAAAGATATCGGGACAAAGTATATTATAAATAGACGATGTGTATCACATCATATTAAAAGTCATAACATTTTATTTTCTAGTTCCACGTTTATGTGGGAGGAGCAAATGTGTGGAAAAACATGGGAAATAAAAGTTAAACTTCAAGGAAAATAGACACACGCATATTTTTTTTACTGCTTTAAACTTGCATTTTGCTGGTTTGCATCAGATGGACAACATACACGTTTATTAGGTTCCTGTGAGCCAGTAGAGAGTTCGCAGACTCCCTTGTCACTCCTGTTTATATTCAATTTTATCTTTGCTCAGTACGTTGAAACGCTTGTCGATAATGTAATGACACGTAGCTAATAATTAGCCTGTATAGTATCAGATTGAGATATCAGCGTCTTAGTGATCCCGATAGATTCATTGACATGTATCAAAGACAGTAGACGACAGTAATAAACTATGAATAATAATGTACGTTAGTCTGAGTTGTATTGGTATCTTTTCGGTATTTTTTTCCCTATAACTTAGTATAGGTAATTATTTCTGTTGAAAGAGATATTTATACATCTTATATATAAAGACAAACGATTATATTCTGTAATGCGATAAAGGTATAATAGTATTATTAGTATTCGCCATAAGCGTATTAAATCAATATTCCACAGTAACATCTTTAGTTGATTTTTTCAAAATCTAGTCACAACATTGCTATTATCTATAATTATTAAGGACAGGTATTCATTTCGGAAAGTTACCGTTTAGATCTACATTAATAAGCAGTAAAGCAAACTACGATTCCAAATCAATTAAATAACTAACACAACCTGACTTCTATTTCGTCGGTTGACTATACTTATGTTGCCTATACATTCTGCTTAGTTCATTAAGGGATATAGTCTGGTAAGAATTTCTATATTTACATTGTCCTGTGTCATTGGACTAACAATAGGGTAAAAGTAGAGCTTTTTTGTAGCATACTTTGATTTTATTTCTGCTTGTAATTGTTATGTTAGTTGAATTTGTTCTGTGAAACTTCACTTTCTGTTCGACTTTAGTCTTTGACTGTTACTTGTGATACGCAGGCTTCATAATCGCTGCTCCAAACTAAATTTCAGTTTGTTTATTACGCTCTAGTGGGGTTATACTGTGACCATACACCGCTGGACAATAATGGCAGTAAATATGGCATGTCTATCGCCATATGCATGCCATCTCAGGGATGGTTAACATCCTGTACTATTGATTTTATGAATATAGAATTCTGCTCAACCAGGGGCTATGGGGCGTGAACGGTAGCAAACACATTTCACTAGTTCGTATTTCTCGTGTTTGGCTATTTCAAAAGGTCCACAATCGTACTCGTTTAATGCCTACATTTGAATGATTATTATAGTATTATTTATTGACGTTATTTCTAGAACCCTCAATTTTTTAAAACAACAGGGTATATTAAACTCGCCTCCGTCTGGTCCGTCCGTTACCACATCTCCTCCTAAACCAATACACGGAATTCAAACAACCTTAAAATATAAAAGAATTTTAAGAACTCTTCTGCGACATGGACTATCACAAGAAATATAAAAAGATAGGACAGGGAAAGTAGCATTTAAGGAGGACAGTCAACCACAAAACATAGAAACAAACACGCAAACAGACAAACAAGAACGCAAAAGTAAACATTAATGCAAACGACATCACAAACACAAAAGGGTTGACAATAGGGCTACCGCCTTGGAACGGTCAGTGGCAAAGTAGGCTACTGTGGGTTTAAACCGGTTCTAGGGTGCACCAAACCTCACACTTACCCTACTGTCATCCCATTAAAACTGGACAGTGTATATAAAGAAATCCCCGCCATGATCTAATCTCTAACCAACAAGGCAGCATCAATAGGCAATATAAGTAAAACACAAATATGCTCCTGTAAATATAATACAAAAAAACAATAGCCTAGAACGCCACAGTGAAGGTACTCAATGACTTGGCAGAAACCAGAGCAGTAAGAGAATAAACCATTAAGGGCACGACAAGAAAGATCATAGACAAACATCAAACGCCACCGTCCCCATGGGCTTTAGGTAGGCGTCATCATAGGGGCCACAGCCTGTCCGGTCATCGTACAATTAAAGAGAAAAGCATAGTGACGAACTGTAAAAGGGTCCACCACCAAGCATGCCGTACGTTGCAAAATGATATGGTCATAACCTCTTTTGATAAACTTTTTAACAAGTTTAAGAAAGATAGTATGCAAGTGATCATGACCAAGAATCTTACGAAGTTTATAAATCACATCACCATAGAAGTCAGGTTGTGATAGTCCTTGTCGTAGAAGAATACATTGAGACACATACACCCCATAATCAGTTGCTCGGGGAACATCCCCATCCAAGTGCGGATAAATAACAATGTCAAAATTAAAATCATCTCTCTTGTCATAGATTTTGCTATTATTTCACCATTTACAATCGAGAGATCTAAATCAAGAAAAGAAGCGTTATTATCAGATATATTAGCTTTGTTAAGCTGAAGTTCTTTAGGGTAAATATTTTTAACCATAGTTGAAAAGAAAGGATTGTCAATGTTCAATATGTCATCCAGATACCGAGAGGTGTCAATAAAGGCTTCAATAACATCTGCCTGGGTATCTGGTGGAAGATTCAACATGAAATCTCTTTCATAGCAAAATAAAAACAAATCTGCGACAAGTGGTGAACAGTTCGTACCCATAGGGATACCAACAATTTGTCTATAAACGGTGGTTCCATACCTGACGAAAATATAATCTAATAGGAAAATGAGTGCTTCACAAACTTCATAGCAAGTCCACATAGTATAGTTGTCTAAACTGCCGTTAGTAAAAAACGCTTTAATATTATTACATGCCAACAATGTAGTATTTTCTCCAGCAAATGTTGCAAATGCACAACTTGACTTCTATGGTGATGTGAAATAATAATCTTTATTAAACTTGCTACAATGTTTATCAAAAGAGGTTATGACCCTATCAGTTTGCAACGAACTGCCTGCTTAGTGGTGAACCCATTTACAGCTCCCCACAATGCTTTCCTCTTTGATTGTGCGATGACTGGACAGACTGTGGACCCTATGATGACATCTGCCTAATCCATATATGACGGTAAGGTTTGATGGTTGTCTTTAATCTTGTCGTACCCTTAACGGTGTGTTCTTTGTTGCTCTGGCTTCTGCCAAGTCATTGAGTACTTACTTTGTGGCTTTCTAGGCATTTTTCTTTTTTATATTATATGCACTTGATCATTTATTTGTTTTACTTATATTGCCTGTTAATGCTACCTTGTTTCTTAAAGATTATAACCTGGCGGTGGAATCTTTATTTACACTGTCCCGTTTATTGGGATGACAATAGGGTAAGAGTGAGGTTTGGTGATCTTCGAACCTGGTTTAAACCCATAACGACCTATTTTTATCACTGACATTTCCAAGGCGGTAGCCCTATTGTCAAACCTTTTCTGTCTTGTTTTGCCTTTAATCATCTTTAAATGTGTTCTTTGTTTCTGTGTGTTTTGTGGTTGACTGTCGTCCTTGAATGCTATGTTTCTTGTTCGATTTGTATATCTTCTTTTTGGGTATAACTTCACCATACGATGACGACGTGCAAGGGCAACATTAATTTTGACTAAGCGCCCAAGGGCCCTCAGGGGGAGAGGTACAAATGTCAATAAACAGAAAATCAATTACACTGTTATTGTTCCATACTTTTGCACAAAACGTGGTATATGTAATCGTCTCTGAAAGATAAACAACATATTAAACGATTTTATTATTTCAAACTCGGACGACTGCCCCTGTGCCCACGGTGAGTGGTTTGGGTGGGATCTTTTTTTTTGTAATTATGTCACAAGTGGAATCTTATGTTGATGGGCTAATGCTGTATATTTTCGTTCACTCTTACGTCACCATGGGGCACAGGGAAAGGGGTGTCAAAATGTCAAATACATTAAAATTTCAGTTACACTGTATTTTTCTTGTTTCCATATAACTTGATATATGTCATCGTCTATAAAAGATAAAAAACATATCAACTGATTTTATTATTTCAAATCGGACGTCTGCCTAGGGGTCAGGTGTATGGGTATGGGGGTGGTGGGGCGGGTTGAGGGGAGATAGAGAAGGTGAAATATGGTGTAGAAAAAATACGAAATACTGATAAGGGATATCTTTTGGAAGCAACCAAACAACCAAGAGAATAATGTAGCAGACTATGTTGTATTGCGTCTGTCATGAGAGGTAATGTAAATGCAACACCTCTCACGCCTCGCATCGGCTTAACCGGTTGTATTCTTCAAAGACTCCTATACTGGTCTCGTTGATTCCAAAGGACTCGTAAAAATAACACTACTGATTCGTAGCACGGGGTGACTTTTTACAGCCGCTATAGTGAGAATGTTTATGAATACTGATAAAGATACTTTGGAAGAAAAAACACAACCAAGAGAATAAATTAACCGGCTCGGGTTTACTGCGTCTGTTCATGAGAGATAATGTAAGAAGCAAAGTCTCACACGCACTCGAATACCGGTCTAATAGGTATGCATAGGATGATGAACATGGAACCTTCAATGAGGTATTTTCATACCATTCCATGGCCAGCGGCGTAGGTCCCAGTTTCTAAAAAAACACTTTGCAGTAACAAGAAAACAATGGGCGAATGAAACAAAATGGAGTTTAGTTGGGAGCGGATTTTTGAAGCCTGCGTATCACAGGTAATAGTCAAAAGACTGCAGTCTAAGTTTGATTCAGATAGAAAAGAGCTTGCTACCATTCACCCCTTCTAGCTCAGTGGTGAGCAAAACTAAATATTTAAAATGTCAATAAGCCATCTCGAAGACGGTATGCATATGACGGTGTCATGGAACATTAAATGACGTATTTTAATACTATTCCATGGCCAGCGGCTTATCGTCCTAGTTTCTAACAAAACTCTTTGTCCTGAACGAGAAAAAATGAGCGAAATAAACAAAATGGAATTTAAGAGAAAGCAGTGGTTATGAAGTATGCGTATCACAGGTAACCGTTAAAAAACTAAATAAAAAAGCAGGCAACATATCCTAAGGGTGATTAAACAATACTCAGAACCTTTAAAACCTGGGGTAGTGGAACTACCTTTTAAACATTAAAGTAAGAAAACAAATGTATTTGAGAATGTACCACCGATATCTATCAGGCTCAGCAAGAGTTCTGATTGCAAGCACGGGGAGAAGTTTTACCGCCGCCACACTACACAGGCAACGCTACTGTGATATATAAAAAAGTACGAACAGAGAAATATGGTTTTATTATTTTATAGTGTTGATTTATTATTGATGACATCATTGACTTCTATAGTATAGTGCATTTGTATCATTATTCTGTATTAATTATAAACCATGTATTACAATGATTTTTCTTCTTTATGTTGGTGTATTGTGTTAATATAATGCTGCCAATATGGCCCTTTTAATATAATTGCAATCACTCGAACATTTAGATAATACAATGTGATTGGTTCACGGACGATCACATGCTCAATTTAAGCTACGTTCATTTTGCAATGGACTTTACGAAGAACTACTTTCATCCGCCATTCATCCGGGCATTATTTGCTGCGTGATGAGACAATTGCAGTTATTTTCCGATGAACGCAGATAAAAAATACATTAAATGTAGATATAAAAATCGAACAGGAAAATCAGCATTCAAGGACGACAGTCAACCACAAACACACACAGAAACAAAGAACACATTTAAAAATGAATAAAAGCCCAAACACAAAAGGGTTGACAATAAGGCTACCGCCTTGGAAGGGTCAGTAGTAAAAAAGGCCGCTGGCGGTTTAAACCAGGTTCTAGGGTGCACCAAACGTCACACTTACCCTACTGTCAACGCAGTAACACGGGACAGGGTAAATGACAGTGTTCTTTTAATTTAAATGTTAATAAAGAGTATCACAGATATTGCAGATGATACCAACAAATCAAATAACCATACGTCTAAACAAATGTCTCTATCTTCTAGAACCATGTTTCCCATTTCTGTATTAGCACAATAGTATGTGTCAGGTTATGAAAGTGGGAGAATACATCCATTAACGTTTGAATGTCAATACCCAATCTGATTGCTTTACTATCGCTTAATGTCAATTTTCGTCTACTGTTGGGAACATGTGAGTAGTATAACTTCGGAATAATGTCAGATTAGTTCGTAGAATGTTTGATTGATTATTAGCTAAAATCAATGAGCCGCATCAAACAAAAAGGGTCCTTAGCGTAAATTCAGACGTTATATTAATAAAACACGTGTTAATTAAAACAACGTCGCGAAAAACGTTTTTAATTGTTTGTTGAGGATTTACGGCAGATCATTGTTGTTATCGAGAAGTGGGTATCTGCGTTATAGCCTCATCCTGTAGATGCATTACGTAATCAATCACCAAGGCAGATGGTACACAAACAAAGCGTTGTACACAAATAGACCGGTGTATCGATACTCTACAGAGATTACTTCAGTCAGTTACCATCGTCACGAATTACTTAAGCATTTGTGTAAGTAGAACATAAGCTTTTCGTACAACATTTTAATTTAGAAACAAAAGCACGTATAAGTGGATATTTCTGCGGGGTTTCAGTATTTCTTTCTAGACCTCGACACTGTAACTCCACCTCACCAGAACCATGATGTCATGTTGATGATGATGTTTCACATTTATTTCTTGACATTCTTGTAGATCTTTTGAAATTTTAATATCAATTAATATTATAAATAAACTTATTTTAAAAGATGATATTTTGTACTTGATTCGCTGCGGTACAAAACATGTCTTGATTTAAAGGGAGCAAACTCTGTTCAAAATATTTTGTGAGGGTCTAGAGGCGGTACCGACATCAATTTGCTAAAGTGTGACCGAGAGTAAATAATTAAAGATAAGTGCAGGCTAGAAAAAGGTATGGCAGTATAAGAAGGCATATGTTATCTACGTATTGCACACACAAACATATAACGAGTCCACACAATAGCGCATGAGTGTGTTTCATGGGTCTAAATCTCGATAGGCCCTATATTGCTCTATAATATATATCAATATAGGACCTACTGGGATAATAATCATGATAATACATTAATAACATTGAAAGATCAACACAGTTTTTAACTACAATTTCGTGGACAATTTTAAAACTGCGATAAAGGCTTGTGGATCTTGTAAAATGTGAATGCAAATCCTAAGAAGACATCCAAGGGAGTCCTAAAAAATGCGTAATATTACCAAAATACTCTTCTTTTCATGTTTTTGAACAGAAGGTATGGCAGCGTTTATTAGTTTTGATGACGAGCCATCGCCTGCACTTGAGCAGAACTTATTTTCTGTCCTGTATCCTTCGTCATATATTAATGACGAGGATGGTGATCATGTTATACGCCACTCACAGGATAGTGACAGTGAGGATGAGAGTTCCTTCCAAATTGAAAACCCGTCATTACATAACGGAGAGTTAGCAGCCGAATTCTTTGAATCTCAGATTACTCCGCCAGCAAACGACACCTCGAATGTCATATCTCACGTCTTTATTGTAACCGATCCAGACGCGCTTTTTATTGACGAGAAGCTGAGGTCGGGACGTAAATGTGCAAATCGGAATTGCTATACAAATGTTTACTTTTCAGTATTGTATGAACACATAATAAATATGAGGGACTATGATCAGACTGAATATAATTATTATTGATTGCTAAACTCGAGCAATCTCTTATCCGATCAAATAAAAGATGTGATGAAGACAGAGTTATATTGCCTATTGATGCTGCCTTGTTGATTAGAGATTAGATCATGGCGGGGATTTCTTTATTTACACTGTCCTGTTTTAATGGGATGACAGTAGGGTAAGTGTGAGGTTTGGTGCACCCTAGAACCGGTTTAAACCCGCAGTGGCCTTTGTTGCCACTGACCGTTCCAAGACGGTAGCCCTATTGTCAACCCTTTTGTGTTTGTGATGTCGCTTGCATTTTTTATTACTTTTGCCTTCTTGTTTGTCTGTTTGCGTTTTTGTTTTTGTGTTTTGTTGTTGACTGTCGTCATTGAATGCTGCTTTCCCTGTCCGATATTTTTATCTGTCTTTAGACAGAAGTTTAGGTATTCGTTGAACAAAATCGCCATTTTTGAAGAGTGATTTAAATATCTTTATACATGAGATAGGAAATAAGGCGTTTAAAAATCTGAAGCACTACAAATTGCCCCGCGGGTTCATGGAAATACAGGCCGCAAAGCCTCAAATGCTCTTAAGTACAATGATATTGAAAATGTCATAAAACTCATAAAGCAGTATGGTGGCCAGCGGCCCCCAGAGGCAGGAAACATGTACCCACTCTCTTCTTACCAGCATACGAGACAAAAGTAAAAATTCACGCTATTTACAAAAAATCATGTGACGACACCGGGAACAAGTCGGTTGGACTCAGCTTATTTAAAAATATTTGGAGTTACACGCTACCGCACATAATGATAATAAGACCAATAAGTGATTTGTGTTTTGCTTGTCAAAAACATAGAGACAAGGTCGCAAATGCACCTATAAGAGGAAGAAAACCTCAGAGATCTTATTACTAGCGCCCACATCGAACGGAACTGTTACAAAGATCTGATAGATAACGTAAAATAAGAAATATCAACCACTCAAGTAAAATAAGGGCAACACGAACCCAACAGTAATAATTTAAATTACGTACATTATACCTTTGACTTATTCCAATTATTTTCCCTGCCCCATTTTTCACAGCAGGCTGGACCGTTTTATTTTATCATCACAAAATGAGTACAGTGTTTCGGTATATTAATAGAGCACTTCGTTTTCAAACTAACATTTAGTAGGAGAGCATGAGACTATAGGCACTGACGAAACTAAGTGTCACGGACCGAATACCGTGTCAGCCATGTTAAATGAATATTTAACAATGAAATCCTATGGTGAAAAATCTGTACACTTTCACTGCGACAATTGTTCTGGTCAGAATAAGAACAAATCAATGCTTCACTACTTATCCTGGCGATGTGATCGTGGTTTAAATACCTCAAAAAATATGCATTACATTAATGCTGGGCATACAAAATCTTTGTGTGATGACTACTTCGCATTATTACGAATTAAGTATATTAGAAGTGATTGCCAGTGCGTGCAACATCTAAACGACATTGTTGACCAATCAGCAGTATCTAATGAAGCTTTTATCTCGCCACATCAATGGTATGACTGGGCTACATTTTTAAATAGATATTGTACGGGTCTAAAAGATATTTCAAAGTATCATCATTTCAGACTAAGTAATGAGCTCGGTATAGTCTATGCAAGGGCAACACTTGAATCAACGGAAACGAGGATCGACCTAAAGCAAAAATACGTCAATTTTGTGGAAGTTTTGAACAATAAGCCACGTATTATCAACCCTGGCGGTCTATCACAGGAAAGAAAAACATATTAGTACAAACATGTCCGGACGTTTTTAAGTCCATAGTACCAGGACAGCTAATACCCACCGTACGAGTAATAGCGCATAGATGTAGTAGGGGACACACTTGCAAGTTTGTAATGATAATTACATTTCCTGAAAATAAATTTACACATATCAATCAAAATAATTTGCTCATTAAGACTGAGTGTTTACTACACGAAATTGATAACCTGACAATTATATATATATATATGTTGTTTTTTTTATTGCCGATGCATTCGTTCAGAAGTATGAGTGTAAGATAATGTCAGACTCGGTTTTATTGAGTCTGTTCAAGAGAAGTAATGAAAAAGCAACACCTCTCACGCCCACTAGCACCGGCTTAAGCGGTACTCTACCTCAAAGCCACTTGTATTGGGCTCGTTGGTCCCAAAGGACCAGTAAAATAACACTACTGATTCGTAGCACGGGGAGACTTTTTACAGCCACCACACTGTACTAAAAGAACGCGAGTGTGAATGTTAATAAATACTGATAAAGGTGATCCTTTGGGAACAAAAAACACAATTAAGAGAAAAAAGCAGCAGACTCGGTTTTATTGAGTATGTTCAAGAGAAGTAATGAAGAAAAAAAACACCTCTCACGCCCCTAGCACCGGCTTAAGCGGTATTCTACATCAAAGCCACCTATATTGGGCTCGTCGGTCCCAAAGGACCAGTAAAAATAACACTACTGATTCGTAGCACAGGGAGACTTTTTACAACCGCCACACTGCACTAAACGAACGCTAGTGTGAATGTTAATAAATACTGATAAAGGTGATCCTTTGGGATCAAAAAACACAATTAAGAGAATAAAGCAGCAGACTCGGTTTTATTGAGTCTGTTCATGAGTAGTAATGAAAAATACAACACCTCTCACGCCCCCTAGCACCGGCTTAAGCGGTATTCTACTTCAAAGCCACCTATATTGGGCTCGTTGGTCCAAAAGGACCAGTAAAAATAACACTACTGATTCGTAGGAAGGGGAGGCTTTTTACAGCCGCCACACTGCACTAAACGAACGCTAGAGTGAATATTAATAAATTTTGAAAAGGTGATCCTTTGGGAGCAAAAAACACAATTAAGAGTAAAAAGTTTTCGGTTTTATTGAGTCTGTAATCAAATACACAATGTACTAAAATGTTATTTTATGTCAGACATTTCATTTCAAATAATTGATTAGCAAGTAAATATATCAACCGGTGTATATAGAATTACAAATTGACCTCTAGGGCCCGTATTCATAAAGCATCTTATTTGGAATACATTATTAAAAACAAATGTCTTAAAACGATAGAAAAGGTTGTTTACATTTTTTATAAATTTTGACTTAAGTTAATAACATATTACTTACATTTTTTTATAAATTTTGACTTAAGTTAATAACATATTACTAAGAAGCTTTATGAATACGGACCCAGTACTATATAATATAATTATAGTCAAATGCTTCCTTTATGACGTAACAAAACAAACATTTTACAATAAAGACTCTGATGATAAAGAAATATAAAAAGATCGGACAGGGAAAGTAGCTTGGTGATAAGCCGAATTCGTGACAAGATGAGAGCCTTTAGCCAGCGGTGTAAAAATAGGGGAGGTTTAGATTTGTTTAAATCTTAGACATATTATATGGTGCATTCATGGTTAATTTTGGGATACATAAAAAAAGGGTAGTGACACTTTCGAGGCTCACCAGCAACGAAAATATGATCACAGTAATTCTTGAAACTTAAAATTATCCGAAAAGATAGCTTTTCATTAAATCAATTTGAATGTTTCAATAAATAAAAAATGTGTGTGTTTGTTAATAGATCAATAGGCCTTATCATGGGTTATGGTGCTCATGAATTGCTGCATAAACAAATTTCAAGAGTGTTTCCATTTATTACAATTTACAATTGTTATCCTTGAATACCATGCTTTAGAGGATTTTTGTTATGTATGTGGTAGGCATGAATATTGAATTGTGTATCCAAAGCTATATTATATGTTAGAATAAGAATGAGTATACACGTTTAGATACCGTATGACAAGAGTTGATATACCTACAATATATAATTTACTAGACGCATTTAAGTAACGCGAGGGTTATCGGTAGCATGCGACGTCATTTTCATCAGACAACGATGACAGCGTGTTTCTTACAATAATGCATGGTTCCGGTTTTATTTTGAATATTTCTTTAAATTGAATAAACAATAACGCTAAGAACCTTTTTTGCTTGACGTTCTCAAATGATTCAAGCACCTAAACGCGTTCAAATATGAAAGGGACAGTGACACACACAGAAAGCAGTGTCACATACAGAAAATATGAAGTGCTTCAAACGTGATATGTGACACATATGTAGTACATATTTATTTAGTAACGTAATACTATTTAAAAGTAAGTAAACAAGTCGAACTGGAAATGTATCATTCACAAAATACAGTAAAACAACAACTTCTTTTGTTTGTGATGTCGTTTGCATTTAATATTACTTTTGCCTTCTTGTTTGTCTGTTTGCATGTTTGTTTCTGTGTTTTGTGATTGACCGTCCTCCTTGAATGCTACTTTCCCTGTCCGACCTTTTTATATTTCTTAACAGAAATCACAAATTGGTTGACAATAGGGCTACCACCTTGGGGCGGTCATTGGCAATAAAGGCCGCTGTGTTTTAAACTGGTAATAGTTCACCAAACCTCATTCTTACTCTATTGCCATCCCAATATAAACGGGACAGTATAAATAAAGAACTCAATGCCTATATTCCCTAACAAACTAGGCAGCATTAATAGACAATATAACACGTCATGTATATATGAATATAAAAACAAAAACAAAGGAAGACAAAGCCACAAAGCAAGTACTGAATGACTTGAAAAAAGCCAGAACAACAAGACAAGTTTGAAGACGCATGAAACGCTACCGTCTGTTAAGAATTTAAGTAGACGTCATCATAGTGTCCACAATCTGTCCGGTCATCGCTAAGTGGCGGCCTGTAAAAAAGTAATCCACTAAACTTGCAGTGCAATGCATAATGATAGGGTCATACCTTCTTTAATAACCTTGTTAACAAGTAGATATAAAAGTCGAAATGAAATTTAGCAATTCAATGACACAGTTAACCAAAAACACGCAAAGAAACAAACAATAATTACAAAGATGAATACATGTCAAGATATGGCATCACAAACATACAATAGTTGACAAGAGTGATACCACACTGGAACGGCCAATGGCAAGATACCATAGAAGGTTTGATCATGTTATTAGTCTGTGACATCGAATAAGACTTAACGAACAGTGTTCAATTCAATATTTGCTTGTTAGTGAGCTCATTTAGATTTAAATCCTTAAGAAATACAATTCAACAAAGCTATTATTTCTGAAGCTATTGTTTCTTTTCTTGATTTACATCTCTCTATTGAAAGTGGAGAAATAACAAGAAGCAGTCCGACAGGACGGCCATAGTCCCCTACCGGGTCTTTTGCAAAATTAACAATTTAGAAGCTGCACAGTTGTCAAAATCCCACGATGCATGACAAAGTTACAATCCGGACAAAAAAAAGGACTGACGGACTGACGGACGGACGGACGGACTGACTGACGGACTGACTGACGGACGGGGGACAAACCTAAAGTCCCCTCCGGTCCGGACCGGTAGGGGACTAATTAGCAAACTCTATGAGAATAACGATAGTTTCAATTTTGTTATTGCTAATTATCCCTATTTAGACATCGATGTTCCCCGACCAACTTCTTATATGGTTTATGTTTCTCAACCTTTTTTTCTAGAGCTTGGAGTCGTAATGAGGACTTTAATATTCGTAAACTGTTCATCACCAAGAGATTGCTCCATCAGGGCCACCGTTACCATAAACTTCGTAAAACCTTTGCAAAATATATTTTCGTAACCCTATTCATTTCTTTGTATTACAAATACGCAATTTAAGAACCTTGCTAAGACAATTACTACATCAGACGCTTGGTCAAAATCATCAGGTGTTTGAAAGTTTAAACAAACAGGTTATGCCCCTATCATTTTACAAAATACTGCATATTTAGTGGTTTGCCCATTTACATCTCGACGTTATGCTTTCCTCTTTGATTGTTTTGTTATTATTTAGATTTGCCAGAACCAGTATTTAAGTTGTGTGTGCCTCAGCCGTTCTGGTTACGATGAAAAACGGAATAAATGTTTTTGTTATTATTCAGAGTTACCAGAACCAATATTTAAGTTGCGTATGCCTCAGCTGTTTTGATTACAACGAACAACGGAATAAAATGCAGTATCGACTAATACAGAATTCTCAATTACTCATTTCCAATTTTACGACTGTTGATAAGTCAGCGCTACATGAAACAACCATGTCCGAATGTAGTTGCAAAAATATAATTGGATATTTGAAGATTGTAGATAGGAGTCCTCTATATATGCATTGAATCATTCGGTTTGCACAACGTATTAATATTTTTCAGGCAGTTTACTGGAATATTATAAGAAATCCATAATACTACCAAATAGAAAATATTAAAAATATTAAGATAGCTTTGCATGTGGAATTCGCAACAGAACAATAACAGGTAGTGGACGTGAACATTAACTCGAAGCCTGGTACTTTTGCAGATATATAGATACTCATTCTTCTTTAAAACTTTAGGCAAATATTTACGTTTTTTTTTTTAATTAACAGCGATTGCATAAGTGTTACAGCACAAATTAAACTGATTGGATTACAGACAACAGTTTTTACGTTTTAACGATTTGAATATTGAAGGAAACTAGAAAAGCCAGAGAAACCCCACTTATCTGATAGGGCGATCACCATACCTAACCATATACATAACGCCGAATCTAGAAACGAAGGCCAGGTTCCCTCGATTAGCGTTATAGACTGCGTTATCTGGATACCAGATATCCGGACCTTTTCATGTTATCATTCAGTTGGTCGAAATCCCTAAAATGTCATGTGTGCTATTTGTGTCGATTGGCATTTTATTTTAGATTGTTAGTATCAAAATGTTAGATGTTCAATTATGACTTTATTTTTCAAATAACAATCCTTTCAGAACTAGACATGTTAAGAAATCTAGATGTGTAGGCGTAAATCCTGAGAAATCCGCAAACAACAAGATTTAGACGCTATAACACTTCAAGTCGTTTTATCCTTTAATTGTTAGTTGTTTCTACGGGCGAGTTTGGTTGACTGTGGTCCGTTTAATGCTACATTTCTTGTTCGATATTTATATCTACTTAACTATTCTACCTTATTGTTTTCGTTTAAATAACCAGTGCATTAAAGTTCTAAAATACATACCCATGTTTTTCAATGACGATAGGAAGCAATGTTACAGTATACACAAGGTAAAATTCAGAGTTCAGACTTCAGAGTTCAGACTTCAGAGTTCAGAGTTCAGAGTTCAGACTTCAAAGGTCAGACTTCAGACTTCAGAGTTCAGACTTCAGACTTCAGACTTCAGAGATCAAATTTCGGGCTGGATATAGGGGATGAAATAAAGATACAAATATTGCTATATCCACCGTCATATGTTTGCCATCTTCGGGATGGTTAAAATTGTGTACCGTTGATTTTTATAAATGTTGAGTTCTGCTCAACCCGGGGCTAGAGGGCGTGAGCGGTAGCTAGCATATTTCACTACCGCTCATGAACAGTCTCAATCAAACAGACTGCAATATTTCGTATGTGTCGTGCTCGGCCGTTTCCAAAGGTCCATTATCATACTATTTTTTCAGAGTTCAGACTTCACACTTCAGAGTTCACACTTCAGACTTCACACTTCAGACTTTAGACTTCAGAGTTCACACTTCAGACTTCAGAGTTCGGACTGCAGAGTTCATACTTCAAACGTCATACTTCAGACTTCAGAGTTCACATTAACACATACGTCATCAATGTATTCAAGAAATTACAACACAAATAAGTTATCGTTGTCGTCAACTGTATGTAGCCTTTAGTAATTATTATCCTCGCGTTTTTCGAAGAATAAGCCGACATGCGTGGATTTAGAGTGGGGCGGATTGGGGAATAGGCGCACCCTGCGAGCCCTGCCCCCACTAAATCTGAGAAGTTATGCACATTCATTTGAAAACTTCTGGATCCTGGCGGGCATACATGTTATTGTATACGTACGTGTGTCCTTATGTGTAAGGGAATTGAACTGTTACAGAATATATGGACGGGGCGTAGCCATGATTTGTTAGGTTGTACAAACACATATGTTATGTTAAGCGTCGTAGACACGAGTATGCTAGAGGGGTGCTTTATTTACCCTCCATAGATAATGCAAAATCACGCTCATTACCTTTCCTCGATACATTGCGATACATTACTATATTCGTGCGTTTTTTAAACACAAAAATACAAAAAAAATAGAAATATTAGTTAATTAGTTATCAGTGTTGACAATGCTAATATGCATATAAAAATCGAACAGGAAAAGTAACATTCAAGGAAGATAGTCAACCACAAACACACACGGAAACAAAGAACAACTTTAAAGATGAACAAAATGCCAAATTAGACATCACAAACACAAAAGGGTTGACAATAGGGCTACCTCCTTGGAACGGTCAGTGCCACAAAAGGCAGCTGGGGCTTTGAACCAAGTTCTAGGGTACACCAAACCTCACACTTACCCTACTTTATCCCAATACACGGAGGCTCACCAGCAACGAGAAGATGATCTATCACAGTAATTCTTGAAACTTAAAATTATCCGAAAAGTTAGCTTCACATTAAATCAATTTGAATGTTTCAATAAATAAAAACAAAATAATGATAAAAAATGTGAGCTGCATTGGAAATTTAAACTTGGACCGCAAGTTTGAAAGGCATGAACTCTTACCAATACACCACGGAGGCCGTTCTTTTGTCTGCCATTTGTATGTAATTATACCTGACAGATGTGGTTTAAAACTTTGGCTAGCGCGAGCGAATAATGTTTATAAACATCAGTTGCGCACACAATAGGGCTCCCATATTGAGGCGGTCATTGACAGTAAAGGTCGCTGTGTTTTAAACTAGGTAATAGAGTACACAAACCTCACTCTTACTCTATTGCCATCCCAATATAAACGGGACAGTATAAAGAACGAACTCCCCGGCCATGTTCCCTAACAAACTAGGCAGCATTAATAGGCAATATAACACGTCATGTATATATGAATATAAAAACAATAACCTAGAAAGTGAAAGCCACAAAGCATGTACTCAATGACTTGAAAAAAGCCAGAACAACAAGACAAGTTTGAAGACGCATACAACGCTACCGTCCGTTAAGTATTTACGTAGACGTCATCATGGGATCCACAATCTGTCCGGTCATCGCTTAGTGGCGAGCTGTGAATGGGTTATCCACTAAATGCAGAATGATAGGGTCATACCTACTTTAATAACCTTGTTAACAAGTAGATATAAAAGTATATATAGATGTAGCAATTCAAGGACAAAGTTAACCGAAAACACGCAAAAAAACAAACAATAATTACAAAGATGAATACATGTCAAGATATGGCATCACAAACAGAAAATAGTTGACAAGAGTCACAACACACTTGAACGGTCAATGGCAAGAATGGCCGTTGGATGTTTAAACCCTATTTAATAAAGATTGTATGAAAGTGATCATGTCCAACGATCCTACGACGTTTGTGTATCACGTCACGATAGAAGGTTAGATCATGTTATTAGTCTGTGACATCGAATAAGACTTAACGAACATTGCTAAATTCATTATTTGCTTGTTAGTGAGCTCATTTAGATTTACATCCTTAACAAATACAATTCAAGAAAGCTAATATTTCTGAAGCTATCGCTTCTTTTCTTGATTAACATCTCTCTATTTAAAATGGAGAAATAATTAGCAAAATCTATATCAAGAACGATGGTTTTAATTTTATTGTTGCTAATTATCCATACTTAGACGTCGATGTTCCTCGACCAACTTCTTATTTATGTTTCTCAAACTTTTTTTTCTAAAGCTTGAAGTCGTGTTGAGGACTTTAATATTCGTAAACTGTTCATCACCAAGAGATTGATCTACCAGGGTCACTGTTACCACAAACTTCGTAAAACCATTGTAAAATACATTTTCGTAACCCTGTTCTTTTTTGTTATAAAATAAACGTAATTTAAGAACCTTGCTAAGACAATTACTACAACAGACCCTTGGTCAGAATCATACAGTGTTTGAAAGTTTAAAAAAAATAGGTTATGACCCTATCATTTTACAATTTACTGCATGTTTAGACCTCGCCACTATGCTTTCATCTTTGATTGTTTTGTTATTATTTAGATTTGCAAGAACCAGTATTTAAGCTGTGTGTGCCTCAACCGTTTTGGTTACAATGAACAATAGAATAATTGTTTTTGTTATTATTTAGAGTTTCCAGAACCAATATTTAAGTTGTGCCTTAGCTGTTTTGATTACAACGAACAACGGAATATAATGCAGTATCGACTGAAACATATCTGTCAACTACACGTTTCCAATTTTCCGACTGATGATAAGTCAGCGCAACATGAAACAACAATGTCTGAATGTTGTTGCAAAAATATAATTGGATATTTGAAGATTGTAGACAGGAATCCTCTATATGCATTGAATCACTCGGTTTGCACAACGTATTAATATTGTCCAGGCAGATTACTAGAATATTATAAGAAATCCATAATACTACGAAATAGAAAATATTAAAAAGATCAAGAGAGCTTTGCATGCGGAATTCGCAACAGAACAATAACATGTGGTTTCTCGAAGCCTGGTATTTTTACAGACATATAGATACTCATTCGTCTTTAAAACCTAAGGCAAATATTTACGTAATTCTATTTTTAATTAACAGCGATTGCCTAAGAGCTATAGCACAATTTAAACTGACTGTATTACAGACAATAGTTTTTACGTCTTTACGGTTTGAATATTGGAGGATCTAGAAAAGCCGGATAAACCCCACTTATGTGATAGGGCGATCACCGTACCTAACCACATACATTATGCCGAATCTAGAAACCATAGCCAGTTTGCTCGATTAGAGAAAAGTAATTACGTTATAGACTGACTTACCTGGATACCAAGTATGCAGACCTTTCCAAGTTATAATTCAGTCTGTCGAAATCCGAAAAAGGTTGCATTTTCCCGCTGGTTTTAATGCCGAAAATGGATTATTATTAAGAACAAAAACTCATTTCGACTGTGGCAGAGATATTGATTTCGATACATTTGGACTGTTACCAGGGCATTTTCTTCAGTGTATACCACATGTGGTTCCGGGGGCCTGGCTTGATTCCAGGGCAAAGAATAGGGCCACTGAAGATCCCGTTGGAGGGGAATACTGCGGGGTAGACACACACCCAATTCATGTTCATTTTGTCATTGTTTGTTCATGCTCATTACAGGTCTTCATCACGACCCCTGTATTGTTTCAGATGCCATCTCGCTCAAATCACTAGAGCAGTGGCAGAAAAACAATAAACGTGGCTCCAGCGTAAATGGATTGTCTACAATAGAATTTACAGCAACTCTAAGGTTCTGCAGGTGAGAAGGTTCTAGGCCCATTCTCCATATTTTACATGAAGGATGAGCCTGGCATGTACATTCCTGTTAGGCGCCATATAACCTTTCATGTGCTGGTGCGCCTTAAAACCCCAATTCAATCAATTCTTAAGTGTATACTGAAACACATATCAAACATATTTTTTTTAAAAATCGTAGCTATCACCACCGCCTCCTCCCCATTTCCAAAGCAAAAATAAATCTGTGAGCATCTTGTCAGGTCTAAACATTGGAATAATTGCATTGGTAGGTTTTAATTATACGCAGCCGACAATAGATCAAAGATAAGGCAACATTTGATTTAAACGTATACTGCCTTCATTTGATGACAGATATTTAATCTACACTCACTGTGTTCTGAAAACATGAACACATTAATTGCCACTAACATGAGGTTGCCAAACGAATAGTAATACGGTTCAAGTTATCATTAACATACGTTTGTTATAAGACAATTTTCTATAAAAAGCACGGTGTGTGCTATCTGTGTCGGTTTGCATTTTATAATATATATTTTAGTATCAAAATGTTAAATGTTCAATTATGACTTCAAATAACAATCCTGTCAGAACCTAAACATATTAAGAAATATAGATACGTAGGCGTAAATCCTGAGAAATCCGAAAACAACAAGACTTAGACGCTATAACACTTCATGTCATTTTATTCTTGTAATTGTTAATTTTTCTACGGGCGATTTTGGTGACTGTGGTCCTTTTAATGCTACATTTCTTGTTCAACATTAATATCTTCTTAACTATTCTATCTATTGTTTTCATTTAAATAACCAGTACATTAAAGTTTTAAAATACATTCCAATGTGTGTCAATGACGTTAGGAAGCAAGGTACAGTATACTCAAGGTAGATGAATATGTCTTTATAATGAAAGATCGGTGGTGACTTCAGCAGACAAAGCTTCCAACAATATAATTATTGTCTGACGACTACATTATATCAATACTTTGAAAGTTGAGCTAGCAAGCACTTCTGCTTATTTAACTACACCTCTGCTGGAGACGGACATTGTTTCCCAGCATGTGACCTTTATGGAGACTATAAAGGTTTCTGTAATTAGTAAGCAGACGAAGCTCCCTACAATGTACTGGATACCCAAACTTCACAAAATTCCTTACAAAGCACGTTTTATCGCTAATTCTAGTTCATGTACCACAACCAATATATTAAAACTATTGACTTCCTGACTTTCCGCGATTAAATAACATATTGTAAAATATTGCGGAAAGGCCTTCGAGAACTCAGGAATCAATCTGTTTTGGTCTATCAAAAACTCTGGAGAAGTTCTTGACAAACTACGGTGTAAGCATTTTCATGCCTCTTCTCTAAGCGCCTACGACTTTTCTACACCGTATACTACACTAACACATAATCTTATCAAAGAAAAGTTGCTTCAGCTTATTCAGAAGACATTTGCTAGAGAAGGTACAACTTTTCTAGAATGTAATAATGTCAGGGCTTTCTTTACTAACGCCCCCATTGATAATATCAGGACTTGTACTGATGTTTGTAGAGCCTTATCTTTTCTTCTGGATAACATCTTTATAAGATACGGTAAAACTATTTACCGCCAGGTTGTTGGTATTCCTATGGGTACAAACTGTGCGCCACTTGTTGCAGATTTGTTTTTGTACTGCTACGAAAGAGATTTTATGTTGAGTTTGTCACCTGCTAGCCAGGGTGAAATTATTGATGCCCTTTTCGGTATCTTGATGACATACTCAATATTGATAATCCGTTCTTTGCTCATATGGTTACTAACATTTATCCACCAGAGCTCACGTTGAATAAAGCCAACAGTTCGGATACAGTAGCAGCATTTCTCGATCTTCATCTCTCGATTTCAAATGATTGTATTCATACTAAAATCTATGATAAGAGAGATGATTTCAATTTTAACATCGTTAACTATCCACACCTTGATGGAGATGTACCTCGTGCTACCTCATATGGGGTGTATATCTCCCAGCTCATTCGATTTGCTAGAGCGTGTGATGATGTTATAGACTTCAATGATCGAAATCAAGTTATTACAAGTAAACTTCTTCAGCAGGGTTTTCGTTATCACAAACTACGTAGATCTTTCTCTACATTCTACCGCCACAACGAGGGCCTGCTGGAAAAGTACAACACCAACCTTAAAACACTTCTGCGACTAGGCATATCACAACCCTCATATTATGGAGATGTGGTCTATAAACTTCGAAAGTTAAAGGGTTTTGACGGGTTTCCTGACCGCTTTACACATTTAATCAGGAAGTTCGTCAGAAAAGGATATAACCCTTTGGTTTTACAGCGCACTGCATGTTTAGTGATTGACAACTCTACAGTCAGTCATTACGCTTCACTTTTCACTTGTGCGATGGCTAAACTTCCTCTTGGGACTCTATGATTGTACCTACTGAAACCCCAACTAAGGGAGGTGGGTGCATGAGCTTTCGTCCCTCGGGTTTTCTGGTCGTACCCTAGATTGATTTTCTCTTTAGCTGCAACTACTATGGTTGTTCAGTACGATGCTGGATACATCCTGAGATGTTTATTTTTTTGTATGTGTATCTTTAGTTAGTTTCTCTGGATGTGGACTTTATTGTTAGAAAATTCCTTTTGATGGGATGTAGTTTTGTTTACACTGTCTTGTCTATTTGGGCGCTGAAGACAGGATAATAGCGAGGATTGTGCGCTTATAAAATCGATTCAAGCTAACCAGTAGGCCTTATTGCCTACTGACCGTTCCAAGTCGGTTACCATGTCTTCACCACCCTTTCTGTTGTTTTTTGTCTCTTTCATTGTAGTTGCAAGTCCTTGTTTGCAGTACAGTGCGGACCTACGATGCCATTGTGTTCGGACGCTGTGGTTTCTATAGGACCCTATATATCATTTCAGACTTCAAACTTCAGAGTTCACACTTCAGAGTTCACACTTCAGACTTCAGAATTTAGACTTTAGACTTCAGAGTTCACATTTCGGACTTCAGAGTTCACACTTCAGACTTCAGTTGTGATGTCGTTTGCATTTTTTTATTACTTTTGCCTTCTTGTTTGTCTGTTGGCGTGTTTGTTTCTGTGTTTTGTGGTTGACTGTCCTCATTAAATGCTACTTTCCCTTTCCGATCTTTTTATATTTATTTCTTCAAAGTTCACACTTCAGACTTCAGACTTTAGACTTCAGAGTTCATACTTCAGACTTCAGACTTCAGACTTCGGAGTTCAGACTTCAGAGTTCACATTAACACATACGTCATCAGTGCATTCAAATAATCAGAACACGAATAAGTTATCATTGTCGTCAACTGTATGTAACATTTAGTCCTCACGTTTTTCTAAAAATAAGCCGGCATGAGGGGATTTAGTGTGGGGTGGGTTGGGGAATAGGCGCACCTTGCGAGCCCAATAAATCTGAGAACTCCTGGATCCTGGCGGACATTCAGGTTATCGTATACGTAAGGGAATTGAACTGTCACAGAATATATGGACGGGGGCGTAGCCATGAATGTTTAGGTTGTACACACAATTATGTTAAGTTAAGCGTCGTAGACGTGAGTGTGCTAGAGGGGTGCTTTATTTACCCTCCATGGATAATGCAAAGTCAAGCTCACTGCCTTTCCTCGATACATTGCGGGTATAATTATATGCGTGCATTTTTTAAACAAATAAATACAAAAAAGTTTAAAAATTAGTTATCGGTGATGACAATGCTAAGCTTTGAATTAAGTAGAATACTAAACATTATTTATTGTTCTGCCATATGGCGTGCATACATATACGTACTAGCAAGTAATACATACAGACAATTAACTATTTTGTTCAATGCAATGCAAAAGACATCATCTTGGCCCACTTATTCATATCCACTGATGTGATCACTGTTATGGCATACCCGCAATTTATCGAGGAAAGGTAGACAGCTTGATTTTGCATTATCTAGGGAAGGGTGGTGTGGGGGTCATAAAACACCCCTCTATATTTGTGTGTTGACAACCTTAACATCATGGCTACGCCCCCGTCTATTTACTCTGTGACATTTCAATTCCCTTACACATACGGACGCACGTACGTAGACGATAACATGAATGCCCGCGAGGATCCAGGAGTTTTCAAATGAATTTTCATAACTTCTCAGATTTAGTGGGGGCTCGCTGGGTGTGCCCATCCCTCGCCCTACTCCACCCCACACTAAGTCCACGCATGCCCGCTTATTCTTCGAAAAACCTCGGGATAATAATTACTAAGGGTTACATACTGTTGACGACAACGATAACTTATTCGTGTTGTAATATACAATATTAAAAATAATAATATTGACGTATAGGTTAATGTGAACTCTGAAGTCTGAACTCCGAAGTATTTTGTAGTTTTTTATTGTAATTTAGTATATTGTTCTTCTTACCGCATTACGTTATTTAATTGCCTATCTTTTTGATTAAAAAGAGTATGAAAGGATAAAGTTGTAAATCGCCGAACACGATAAATACACAAAAACTGCAGTCTCAGTTTGATTCAGACTGTTCATGAACGGTATTGAAAAGTGATTGATAGCATTTACGCCTTCAAGCCCAGTGGTGAACAGAACTCAATATATAAAAATCAAAAAGCAATCCCGAAAACTGTACACATATAACGGTAACATGGAACATAAATGACGTATATAAATACCATTCCATGGCCAGCGGCGTATGGTCCCAATTTCTAACAAATAGCTTTGTTCTGAAAGGGAAAACAATGAGCGAAATAAACAAAATGGATTTATAAATAGGCAGTTCTTCTTTGTCTTTAGAGTGACATGTATATTTATCTTTAAGGATGTATTAAATAACGGAACGTGATAGTTATGTGCTCGTTGACCTAAATAACGGTTCAACGTGGTCTCGATAGCTCATTTTATGTTCTTACTACTGGTTTATATTTGTCATTTATTGTACCCCACTGAAACAATATTGCCTGCTTATTTAAAATGATTTGCATAAGATTGCTATAGATGTCATTTATCTTTCACAAAATGAGAAAAATGGTCCTATAGAAACCACAGCACCCAAACGCAAAGGAACCATATATCCGCACTGTACCACATACAAAGAGCAAATTAACTATACCATGAAAATAACAATTCACAAAAGAAAGAGTGGTGAAGACAGGGTTACCGACTTGAAACGGCCAGTGGGCAATATGACCCACCGTTTAGCTTAAATCGATTTTAACTGTACTCAACTTCACTAGTTTCCTGTCTTCAGCGCTCAGATTGACAAGACAGTGTAAATAAAAGTACATTCCATCGAAAGGAAATCTCTTAGCAATAAAGTCCAAATCCAGAGCAATTAGTAAACGATACAAGTATATGTAATTGTAAAGCTATATAAAAACATAATTAGAAATACCTCAGGATGTATCCAGAATTGTTCTGAAAATCAACAGCAGTTGCAGCCCAAGAGTAAACCAATCTAGGGTACGACTAGAAAACCCGAAGGTTCAAGCACCAACTTTCCCTGCCAGGATTTCAAAAGTTGCAATCATGGAGTTCAAGGGGGTTATGCGGTCATCGCACAAGAAAAAAGCGATTCGTATGACTGACTGTAGAGGGGTCAATCACTGACGAATTTCCCAAATATTTTTTTAAAGTGGTCAAGAAATTCGTCAGACCTCTTTAATTTCCGACGTGTATAGATCACATCTCCATAGAATAACGGTTGTAATATTCATAGTCGCAGAAATGTTTTTCGATTGTTGTTGTTCTTTTCCAGCATGTTTTGGTTGCATCTACCATCTACCACCTACCATTGGTCGATGAAGCACATTTCATTGACTGAAATATTGAATTATGAGTTCATGATCCAATTTCTGTTTTTCTACATTATATACAACGCTACCACACAATAGTATCAAGCACAGGCTCATTGCTCTCATTCCAAAAACACTTTTCTGGGGAAAATACTTATTTTTGGCCTGTAACAATATTAAAGCGTTTTTTACTAACAGCAGTTAGGACAATTACACTATATTTACACGAGCATATATCTGTTTTACCTATATTGCCTATTGATGCTGCCTTGTTGGTTAGAGATTAGATCATGGCGGGGATTTCTTTATTTACACTGTCCTGTTTTAATGGGATGACAGTAGGGTAAGTGTGAGGTTTGGTGCACCCTAGAACCGCTTTAAACCCCCAGTGGCCTACTTTGCCACTGACCGTTCCAAGGCGGTAGCCCTATTGTCAACCCTTTTGTGTTTGTGATGTCGCTTGCATTTATTATAACTTTTGCCTTCTTGTTTGTTTGTTTGCGTGTTTGTTTCTGTGTTTTGTGGTTGACTGTCCTCCTTGAATGCTACTTTCCCTGTCCGATCGTTTTATATTTCTTTCTTGCCATGAAGTTTGTGAATCACTTATTTTTCTATTATATAATAGTTTCGTCAGTTATGGAACTACCGTTTACAGACAAATTGTTGGTATCCCTAGGGGAACGAACTGTGCACCCCTTGTCGCAGATTTGTTTTTATATTGCTATGAAAGAGATTTCATGTTGAGTCTTTCACCAGATACCCAGACAGATGTTATTGAAGCCATTAATGACACCTCCCGATGACATATTGAACATTGACAACCCTTTCTTTTCTACTATGGTTAATAATATATATATCCAAAAGAACTTCAACTTAATAAAGCTAATATGTCTGATATTAAGGATTCTTTTCTCAATTTACACCTCTCTATTGAAAATGGTGAAATAGTTAGCAAAATCTGTGACAAGGGAGATGATTTTAATTTTGATATTGTCATTTATCCCCGTTTAGATGGATATGTTCCCCGAGCAACTTCTTATGGGTATATGTGTCTTTAATATTCGTAATCTGTGTATAAATATACAGCTACTCCATCAGGGCTACCGTTACCATCAACTTCGTAAAACCTTTGCAAAATTGTATTATCGTAACCCTGATCTTCTTTCCAAATATAAAAGTAATTTAAGAACTCTTCTGCGACATGGAATATCACAACCTGTCTTCTATGGTGATGTGATTTACACACTTTGTAAAATCCTCGGTCGTGATCACTTTCATACTAACTTGTTAAAAGGCTTACCATTTTGCAACGCACTGCATGCTTGATTGTGGACCCATTTATAGTTTGCCACTACGCTTTCCTCTTTAATTGTGCAATGACCGGACATGCTGTTGACCCGATGATGACGTCTACCTAAAGCACAAAAGGACGGTGACGTTTGATGTTTGTCTGCAACCTTGTCTTGTCGTGCCTCAATGGTTTGTTCTCTTGTTACTCTGGCTTCTGCCAAGTCATTCAGTACCTTATATATAAGCTAGCATATTCTTGTTTTACTTATACTGCATATTAATGCTGCCTTGCATGTTAGAGAATAGTTCATGGCAGTGGTTTATTTCTTTACACTGACCCGTTTTATTGGGATGACAGTAGGGTAAATGTTAGGTTTGGTTCACCCTAGAACCTGGTTTTGTGTTTGTGATGTCTTATTTGGCCTTTTATTCATCTTTAAATTTGTTCTTCGTTTCTGTGGTTGACTGTCGTCCTTGAATGCGGTTTTTCCTGTTTGATTTTTATATCTATACTTACTGTGTTCTTTGAAAGAAGCATTTCCTGTTCGACTTTTATACTTATTTTTAGGTATATTGCCTATGAATGCCGCCTTGTTTGTTAAATAATATAGCCCGGAGAGAATTTCGTTCTTTACCCTTTCCCGATTTATTTGGATGACATTAAAGTAAGAGTGAGGTTTGGTGCACCTTAAAACCCCAGCGACCTTTCTGGCCATTGACTGCTCTAAGACGGTAGCCCTATTGTCAACCCGTTTTGTGTTTGTGTGATGTCAATGTCTTACCTTTTATTGTAATTGTTGTTTGTTTGAAAGCGTGTTCTTGGTTGACTCTTTGTCTGTGAAAGCAACTTTTCCTGTTCGACTTTTGTATATACTTTTGGTTGAATATGTTCTGTGAAAGTAGTTTTCCTGTGGCCTTTTTTTCCACTGACCGTTCCAAGGCGGTGTCCCTATTGTCAACACTTTTGAGTTGTGATTTTTGCTACTTTTCTCTCTTGTTTGTGTTTGTTGCTTCCAAGGGATCACCTTTTCAGTATTTATTGACATTCACACTAGTGTTTGTTTAGCTCTGTGCGGCGGCCATAAAAAGTCCTACTAATCAGTAGTGTTATTATGTATTGGTCCTTTGGAATATCGCTTAATCCCGTGCTAGGAGGCGTGAGAGATTTTGCCTCTTATAATTAACTCTTATGAACAGACTCAATGAAATTGAGTCTGCTACTTTTATCTCTTGTTTATATCTTCCAAGGGATCACCTTTTCAGTATGTATCTTGCTTTTTATTCATCATTAAAGTGTCTGTTTGTGTTGTGGTTGACTGTCGTCCTTGAATCCTACTTTTCCTGTTCGAATTTTATATCTACTTGAACACATTACACAGAGTCTTTACTCGACAAACTTATACAGAGTTTGTAACTGACACACTACACATATTTTGTTGTACTCAACAAACTCTTTAATGGGATGCATTCAATCACTAAGTCTCATCTATATGTCGAAATATAGGACAAATACGGCAAATACGGCAGTCGCTGCACCAGTGTTCCATATACCGGTAACATAGATGCGAAACATGGTCCTAGAGAAACAAAAGGTCGCACTGTACCACAAACAATATCAAATGAACTTAGTCTTTTGGCTGTTACTTGTGATACGCAGGCTTCATAACCGCTGCCCCCAACTAAATTCCATTATGTTTATTTCCCTCTTCGGGGCATTTAATGTTATTAGATACTGGGACCATACGCCGTACGACATGGGGAAGTAGTAAACTCCATGTCCACCGCCATATGCATGCCATCTACGGGATGGTTAAAATTTTGTACTATTGATTTTATGAATATTGAGTTCTGCTCAACCGGGGCTAGAGGGCGTGAGCGGTAGCTAGCATAATTTCACTACCGCTCATGAACAGTCTCAATCAAACCGAGACTGCAATATTTCGTATGTGTCGCGCTCGGCCGTTTCTAAAGGTCCATTATCATACTCTTTTGAATTGACAAACAACAGGAAAAGACACAATAAAAGGTTGGTGAAGACTATGAACTGTCAGCAGGCAATATGGTCTACTGGTTAGTTACCTCGATATTATACTGTTCTAGTACTTAAATGGTGTTGTAAAGTTATACATAAAAGAAATCAAGACGTAAAGAATAAACACAGGAGTTGCAGCCAAAGAGAAAACAAATCTAATGTACAAACAAAAAACCTGAGGAACGAAAGTGCATACGCCAACCAAAAGTTTCATGGTTTCTTGTTTGTCTGTTTGCGGGTTTGTTTCTGTGTTTTGTGGTTGACTGTCCTCCTTGAATGCTACTTTCCCTGTCCGATCTTTTTATATTTCTTTTTTCAGAGTTACAATCCTAGAATCCCACTATGTTGTCCAGCCACTGTACGCGATAAAAGTGACGAAGCGTAGTGACTGACTGAAGTTCAATCACTAACATGAAGTGCATTGCAATAATATAATTTTATTATGCTTTTATCATATTCTGACAAATGAATAGTGGTCTTTAAACCTATCAGACCCCTTTATTTTCCGAAGCCTTAGATACCATCTCCATAAAATAAAGGCTGTTTCGCAGAAATGCTTTTAGATTGGAGAGGTGCTTCTTCCGACAGGTTTCGTATCGGAGATAAAAAGTTTTATGGAGTCGATGTTTATCAATTAATTCGTTTTTCTAAAGATTGTAGTCGAGTTGAGGTAAGTGTGAGGTTTGGTGCACCCTAGAACCGGCTTAAATCCCCAGTGACCTACTTTGTCACTGTCCGTTCCAAGGCGGTAGCCCTATTGTCAACCCTTTTGTGTTTGTGATGTCGTTTGCATTTATTATTGCTTTTGCCTTCTTGTTTATCTGTTTGCGTGTTTGTTTCTGTGTGTTGTGGTTGACTGTCCTCCTTGAATGCTACTTTCCCTGTCCGATCTTTTTATATTTCTTTTCACAGAACACAGAATACCAGAACCACGCGTATAAATGAACAGCAATTACAAGAAAAAAATAAAGCAAAGTATTCGACACCACAAACACAAATTGGTTGCAACAGTGGTGCATCCTGGGAACGATTAGTGGATAAAAGGACGCTATGGGTTTAAACCAGGTTCCAGGAGGCACAATAAGTACCCATAGAAATATCAGCATTATTACGTTAAACTGGTTTACCGATTCTAATAAAGATGTTCACATGGTATCGTTACCATTAGCGGCATTTGTAAAGAAGGCCCAGACATTATTACAAGAAAGAAAATTATGTTTGTTGTAGAGGGACAGAATACGCCTTCCCCTGAATATTTATCGAGCAAAACATATTGAATTCTGCACTGTCGTAACCTTTCATCAATATTATCTTACATGTTCTTTAATAGCGGGAAGGCAGGAGGTCCACAATATGTTATCATATTGAGTAAGAGCTTAACGTAATATCTGCTGTTTTGCCATTATATATAGTTTTATGTTAATGGAATAAAAGTGCTAGGGCCATTTTATCTGCATTGTCTCTATCGTCAGACAATATCAAATCCCTCGCTTCACCAAGTCTCTGTTCGCCAGTAAACGATGCGACATGAATCATTAGAATGTGCGTTGTCGTGCTGTAATGGTGCTGATACCATTTTTTATTATGAATATATTACGTAGAACCTTTGTTATTTTCTGTCTTAAACTCCTGGTTCATGAATAAAAACAAATGCTTCATAGTTATCATTTTATTGAAAAGATATTACAAATATATTGAGCTTTTAACATACATATCGCACTCTAAAAAAGCCAAGCAAACGAAATATTTCGTTCAAAATAATTTAGATACCCGTGTTTACATAGGATTTGTGCTGTAATAACAATGGAAGTAAAAATACTAAGTTTGAAAATGTGATGACAGTCTTCGAACATAGAGGCATGCCTAATTAAAATCCGAAAATAACTAATTATTATTGGTATTATTGGTAGCGATAGTATATTATTTATCACAATTTGGTCATTTCGATATATTTCAATAATAAAATATTTTTTTAAAAAACGTGTAAATGTGTTCAAAATGTACTTTGGCTAGCAGACCAATGAAAATGTAGTTTCTAATGATACACATAATTAAACATTCTAAACTGTAAATTCTCTTTAATATAGAATTTCTGAAGTAACTTGTGCCTGTGAATATATTTGGATATATAATACGGCCATGCAAATCTATAAATAGGAGAAAAATTGTGTTAGCATTTTACTTTCGTTCTAATCATTTAATGTTTATGAGAAACAATGCCGTATACAATGAATACATGCAATATTATACACTTTGACAAATAAAATATGTTTAACCACATGCTATAGAAGCAAAACTTGAATAAATGTTTTTTTACGTAACCGGTATAATGGTTTACTTAACCTCACATTTCCGAACCTGATACTATAGTATTCTTTTTACATTTGGGTTTATTTCTGGTTAATTTGTGTTTGATTTTTAAAGATGAATGGCCACCCTTTTTGTAGTATTCATTTAATAAATTTAACTCTTAAACATCATATCATCATTTTTTGATGGTTTCGGAGAGAAACATATATTGAAAACCGCTACTAAATTGTATGTAAAAATGTATTATTTGCATGACGTAGATACTACTTTTACCACTCGGTGACTGCACGAGGATATGAGGTAAATCTGAATCGTATAGCTGCACATCTATTGCCAGATAATTGATCAATTAATTTACCTGTTCAACGTTTTGTACGTCATCAAATAAAATGTTATTCTCGCTTTTCACAGATATTTCAATGTGTCATATTTCAATGTGTCAATTGTAAATATTTATTGTTGTGTATTGATTTTGATTTAAATAAAAATAAACACGTTTATGAAGCAAAACATGGCCGGAGAACTTTAAGAAAGTATCTTGCATTTATTGGACACTCCTCGTGCATTCCTAGTTATGGTTTCTAAATCTATTATTTTCAAGAAACTATCTACTATGTTCTGGCTTCCTTTATCAATAAATAATATTGCTCAGAGCTATTTCGCCAGATAATCTTGTTAACTATGTAGTTCATTGTTTTTCATATCAAACAACTCCACTGGTGTGTTAATGTGACAATAAATTATTTTAATTATAAAATCTCAAACCATGTATTAAAGAATGTTACAATATAATGGTACTAACTTGTTTTTTGTTTTTTTCAGATTTAGCTTGCGTCATAGCTGCACAAAATGTAGGGTTGGTCGAACTAGGTGGTTATTCTACCGTCAATACATACTAACAATGGTTTCCTTCGGAACCAACGAGCGCAAAAAAAGGAAGAGAAAGTAAAAGACTAGCGTTTGTTTAGTGCTGTATGGCGGCCGTAAAAAGTTGCTCCGGCTACAAATCAGTAGTGTTATTATTTACTGGCCCTTTGGGTTCATCAAAGTAGAATATCGCTTAAGCCGGTGCTAGGAGGCGTGAGAGGTTTTAAACCTCATGAACAGACTCAATAAAACCTATTCGGCTACTTGTATCTCTTTTTTGTTGCTTCCAAAGGATCCCTTTTCAGTATTTATTATTGAGTCTGTTCATAAGTCTGTCGTCCTTGAATGCTGCTTTCCCTGTCCGATATTTTTATCTTTCATTTTGTCAAAAGAAATCATTATCTACCTAGCAACTTATTTTACACTGATTGGTGCAAACAGATAAAACTATGATGTGAGTGAGTGTAAAGGGTATATTTACATCCCATTTCACATCGTACTATTAGCAAACACATTGCGTATTTTTATTTTGCTCTTTTTTCTTTTCTTTTTTGTTTGTTAAACATATAAAACATATAAACAGGTAACATTAAAATCTAGAAATATAAGAGTAAAATAACAGTATTTTCTGAAATGATGTTGACAAAATAATTTGTTCATTTTTAAAATGGCACATGACATTTTAATTTACAAGAAAAAGAGATCTTAAGGGACGATTTGTTTGCCCCATTAGGTAACACATTTGGTTTGGCTGTTTGTCAAATAAAGTTAACAGAACGATGAATGACCATCCAACTTGAATAAATAATGTCAAGCTTGAATAATGTAGTATAAACAACTATCTGCGACAGTGACTCAATACCACAACACACACGTGCCACAACACACACGTCTACAATGAATTGCACGACACAATATAGCTCCATACTCCTAGCTACATCTTGAAGAAGATATGCATTGCAACATTTTGTAACACTGTATAGCTCACTATATATATTTCCACAAGTAATGCCTCGCTAAATCTTTCCACAAGCAAGGCCTCGCTAAATCTTTCCACAAATAATGCCTCGCTACATATTGTAACACTTTATATCTCGCAACATATAGTATTACGTTATGTCTCGCTACATAGTGTAACACATTATGCTTTGCTGCATATTGTTACGTGTAATGCCTCGATTCATATTGTCACAAGTAATGTCTCGTTAAATAGTTCAAGTGCTAGGGCGTCAGACTCTAGATATGTCATGGGTTCGATCCTCGCCGTGGCCATGTTATTTATCATTGACCAAGATAATTAATCCACATTTTTATTTACTGGTTCTACCCAGGAAGGCATCGAGAGTGGTTAATATAAGCTGCACGAACTTGTTTCGCAATCGATGCAAGAGAAATATGTTGAAACTTTAAAATAAATAGTTTAACACATCGGTAAAGGCATTACGTACTGCAGCATTGTATTGAATTTACTAAGTGCCCAGTTAACGTTTAATATTAATACTAACTCTTCGAAGTTTATTGTGTGTTATATTTAAACTGCGACTAATATGATACAAGGATGTTTGATAAAAGTCATTTCTATCATTCAACATGCACTTGGCAACACGTGTATAGAGCGGAATAAGCAGTTAAAGAGTAAATGTATTTGTGCTTTGTTTATTAAGCAATTGTAGCATCTACAACTCCTAAAGGGCTCTACCCATAAACATTGTGGCTAATTTCAATTAACGGCAACACGAGTAAGCAGAGAATTAGTTATTGCATTCATTTCCCAACGTAGATTTATGTTAATATGCGTTGAACCCAATACATATGAACAGTATGTAGTCACTTGAGATCTCCATTGATATTTTGCAACGTTGACTATCATGACGACGCCTGGAAACAAAAAAACACAAATCTCAAGGGGAGCCACCAACGCAGCATTATGGTCGTCCGATTTATTAACGACTTTAGAGAATTAATGACGCCGACATAAATATTCATAAAGGTCAAACCAAGGAAGAGGCATATAAAACTGCATTCAATGTCTACTTGTAGTAACGGCCGTCAATTTGGATTCTGTGCAGCAGACCACTAATTAAAATGACACATTTTCATTAAACTTGGAAAGCGGTTTAAGAGAAAAACTTATGTTTGCATTTCACTATAAGTCTTTATTGAACGTCGACGTGAAGCATATACTAGAAAGATATCAACGTAAGGATATGCCATGGATATTTAATAAAACTGAAATATAAATGAAATAAGAGGTTTTCTAGGATATGTAGTTTAAATATCATTTATATTGTGTTTGTGTGTTTTTTTTTTGTATTTTTGACCTTCTTGATTGACGAGAAACGACGAAATATTTTAATCTGAATAACACAACCCTATTACAATTGCCAACATATAATTTATATCCGGAAAGCGGGGAAGTTTATATTTTCTTTTTATAACTCTATGCAACTTTATTGAACAATTTCCGTATATAATTAAAAGAAATTATATAAGACATATTTTAGAGTATAATTAGCAGTTTCGATATGATTTTATTTAAAAAGACTTATTTTGGTCTATTCTTAGTAACAGCTGCCAATTTTCTTGATTCCTGGCGTCGTAAATATACAGACTATTAATGAAACGCTGTAAGTTGACATATATCAGACGACGACGGACGAAAACTCGCAACATAAGCTTGACTGACTTTTGACCAGTAGACTAAGTCACTTTAAAGAAATATAAAAAGATCGGACAGGGAAAGTAGCATTCAGGGAGGACAGTCAACCACAAAACACAGAAACAAACATGCAAACAGACAAACAAGAAGGCAAAAGTAATAATAAAAGTAACCGACATCACAAACACAAAAGGGTTGACAATAGGGCTATACATAATGCAGTTCGGTTTTATGTCAGTCTACGGTCGTAAATTACAAATATATTTATTGGATCACACATTTCGTATCCCGTACTGGCGACGACGAGATAATGGCATTCGGATTTGTTCTCGTCTGCGCCACGAGTAGATCCGTGCGTATGCTTGGTCTTCGTACGTTAGGAGCAATTGCACCACAAGCGTCGCTCATTCTTCTTCTGATAGAGACGCCCTTGCTGTTGCTTACACTGACATAAGAAGGATTGACCCGTCGGTGCAACGCTGGACTCATTTCCGTGGGTAACTTAGCCAACCGAAACAATCGCATGAATATTTCGTCAATGTTACTATCCTTTTTAGCGGACACTTCTAGAAAGTCACATTGGGGTTGTCCTGCAATTAATGACTGTGGCTCTGATTGGTCAATTACGCGTTCTTTCTCCCGGTCGCATTTGTTTCCAATGAGGATCATTGGTGTGTGTAACGTCTTTCGGTTGGTCCCCAGCTTACATTGGCTCTTACATTCTATAATCTGATTACGAAGTCGAGTCACTTCATCAAACGATTCGCGACTGTTGATGCTGTACACCAGGATAAATATATCACCTGAAACGACACAAATGTGATATCATAATAAAATGTACGTTTGGTACATTTGAGAGAAAGATTACTGTGTACAATATCGGACTAAAATACAATATAAAAATTAGTTCGAACAGATAAAATAGCATTCAAGGACGCCAGTCAACCACAAACACACACAGAAACAAAGAACAACTATATATAAAGATGAATAAAAGGCAGAAAAAGACATCACAAACACACAAGGTTTGGTAAACCTCACTCTTACCATATTGTCATCCCAATAAATGGGACAGTGAAAATAAAGATATCCCCGCCAGGATATAATCTCTAACAAACAAGCGGTAATAGGAAATATAAGTAAAACACATAAATGATCATGTATATATAATATAAAAAAAAACACAATACTAGAAAGCCACAAAGTATGTACTCAGTGACTTGATAGAAGCCAGAGCAACAAGAGAACAAACCGTTAAGGGTACGACAAGACAAGACTATGTACAAACAGCAAACGCTACCGTCCTATCAGGATTTAGGTTGACGTCATCATAGGGTCCGCAATCTGTCCAACCATCGCGCAATCAAAGCATAAAGCGGTCAGTACGTTGCAAAATGATCGGGTCATAACCTCTTTTAATAAACATTTTTAAAAGGATTAATAAAGATTGTATTAAAGTGATTATGACCCAGTATCTTACGAAGTTTATAAATCATGTCACCATAGAAGTCAGGTTGTGGTAGTTCTTGTCGCAGAAGGGTTTTCAAATTACTTTTATGTTTTAAAATGATGTCAAGGGTACGATAACAACATTTGGCAAAGGTTTTCCGAAGCTTATGGTAACGGTAGCCCTACTGAAGTAGCTTTTTAGTTATATAAATATTACGAATAGTAAAGTCCTCAACACGACTACAAATTCTAGAGAAAACGTATAAGTTGGGAAAAATAGCACCCATAAGAAGTAGCTCGTGTTGAACCTGGCCTAAACCCACAGCGAACTTTTTAGCACTGACCGTTCCAAGGCGGTAGCCATATTGTCAGACCTTTTGTGTTTGCGATATCTTATTTGGCCCCTTTTCATCTTTAAAGTTGTTCTTTGTTTATATGTGTGTTTGTGCTTTGCTGTTGTCCTTAAATACTATTTTACTGTTCGATTGTATGTCTACTTTTAACAGACTCAATAATACCTAATCTGCTACTTTTTTTTCTTGTTTGTGTTTGTTGCTTCCAAGGGATCACTTTTTAGTATTTAATAAAAAGTATATTGACTCTAGCTGTGTCACTGTATGACTTTTATACCACTCTTTACATCATCACATAGTCTACCCATTCACTGCGTGAACAGCAATTTATTCCGATATCCATATCTTTCTGTCGTTTTGTCCTCAAACAGGATAATAGAATATGATTTTTAAATTATATAAAAAAGGCTCCTGTGTTATGCAGGAATCGCATTTTCAGATTAATTAATTAAGAATGTTGTCAGTACGTTTAAACTAAACACATCATATTTAGCTCGAGATATTATAGAGCAGTAAATTATAACCATTTCTGTGCCATTTCTTTTTAAGTGGTTTTTGTTTTGTTTTAAACGATGTTGCCTATTGAATATCGGTCATTCGAACTGATAATGCCAGCATTTGCATGCATATAGCATTTAGAGCTGTTGAATGAGCTGTTAAAACCATTTTTTATTAGTTCGTTCTTCTAAAAAGCACTTTACAAAGATTTTAACAACTGAATATGAGAGAACAGGTCTCTAGAGGTACTTTATTTAGCAAACTATGTCAGGCACTGGCTTTACTATGTTTTGTCATTTACCGTATTGGTTGGTAACTGTCAACGTCGTCTATTAAAGGGTTATTGCAAAAAAGAAATGTAAATGAAACGCAAATAACGCAAAGAGTTGTAAGACTTAAATAGTATAGGACAGGTCATATCTAGAAACCTATTTTAAGTAAAGACTTTTAGTAATTGTTTTTGTCTTTAAAATAAGTCTTTTATTATGGTGGTTTTTAAAGACGTATCTTTAGCAATATTTATAAATGAAATCAAAGGTGAATATATTGAACTCAAATACCTTTTAAATTAACTACGTAAGCAAAGCGTAAATGATTTACAATTGTTTAAAATGCATCTTATCTAACGTTTGTGATTCATCAATTTAATATTGGTAGTGATATTTGGTAAGTGTCATCAGTTTAGTTGTAGTATTGTTAGTTAAATTTCCTTTTTGAATGCACAGCATTAAATCTACTTTTAATTTAGAAGATCTAATGGGGCGAGCTATACCATGCACTTACTTCCAATAAATGGAAGGTAGAGAACGGTAGTTTGTTTTGACAGGGTCACTAAGTACACCCATATTACAAAACAGATATAATCTGTCTCAGCTCATTGGTTGTTTAAACACCCTGTTTATTTAAATGAACCAGCTTTTAAATTAGTACAGACACTATCTATTACACTGCGAATTCATGGAAGTATTTAATAGAAGCTTTCTCGCCATGCACTTATCAAATTATTTGTAGGAAATGAAATAGACATTAAATATGAATAATTTATAACACTTATCAAGTAATATTGAAGTGTTTGTTCTGGTGTATTTTTTATATTCCTATATTGACGTTAATGCTGTAATTTGACGTATTGTGATAGAGTTGGGATATAGAATTATCTAGGAAGTGTCTGAATTCCAACCTTTTCCTATTTAATATGACAACAAGTCTAGTAATGGACCTATAATAATATGTCTTGCAGAGAACCTGGTTAGCTAATCCAGTAATAATACAGTCTGGCACATATTACAAATATGATTATGTGACAGCAATATCATGCTGAAACAGTCAGATTTATTATACCTCTCATAAAACGCCCATGCTAAATCCCCATAGACAACAATATGTAATTTCTTACTATCTCACGAGAGGGTGATAGTACAGGATGATAGTAAATCGCAGGGTGATAGTAACAAAATTATTGCACGCGGAGCTTTGATGCGCGATGCGCGCTGGAGTGCGTACTGTTTCGGTGACGTCATCGGCTCAGTATGGTAAAATGCTATTTTTAATTCATCATAACTTCCAAAGTATTTTACCGATTTTAATAAACCACCACTCATATTCTTAGTTACGTCATTTACAAGCCAACGATATAACTTTCATAGACATATTTTAAAAAAAAAGAAGAAAAAATTCCGGCAAGGTGAAATCTGTACTGAAAATAAATAGGTCGATCGGATGTTGTGCCTACTGTTTAAGAGACAATATTTAACGGTACTGTTTAAGAGACAATATTTAACGGTACTGTTTAAGAGACAATATTTAACGGTACTGTGAAGGCTCCTCAACACATTGTATTGGTTATATCGAGCCACCCCAGAGGGAGGGAAAGGATGTATATGAATCCGGGAACTCTACCCTACTCTTACTATTGGTTCTTGAACGTTCTCAGAGGAGAGCGTAACGTTATATGCTAAATTTTGTTCTGTGATCAGACTACTTTTAAAACATTGCTTCCATAAGAGAACAGAATCATCATTGATTGTTCATTGAATTTATTAATAATTCAGATATTCTTATTTATCTGCGTACGATGTAAATATATACGACGAAAAAAAGGTAGGTACGATTTAAAAATAAACCACACAAAATATATATATGTAAGATTTTAATATATACCCCCACAAAATATGTATGCACGAGTTAAACATATATGTACAATTTAAATCTATACAAGTATGTATGTACGATTTACGAGTAAATACGTACATATTGAACACGTCAATAATGTGTATGCACGATATATACGTTAATACAAGGGATGATGCCATTCCGATCACCTTTGTTTTGCACCAGTTTAACCTAAGGTAGGTCATAGTTCTGCTTTTAAAGCCGAGGTTTTTTACTACATATCGACTAATCTTTACATTAGCGGTTCCAATCACGCGGTGGACCATAGTTTGCTAAATTTGTTTGTTATTTAATATTATCCGCGTTTTCTTGGTCATTATCTCTCAAAAAAACGGTAATTATTTTTGTCATTTATTAAAAGGAAACGGATGTGTGTTTACAACAGTTATTGATCACCCTTCCTTCCTATCTACGAAGTGTTCATAAAACAAACTGGCAATAACAAAGCTCGTAAAGAATAATTGGCCTGTTATTTTACTTGCACAACATGCAATATATTGGAAAGAAGCCCCACAGGAATTATTATTTCTACTTATAAACGGAGTTCAATGATTTAGTTTGAGACGTTCCGGCGACAATTATGTAGTTCTCCTTTTACATGAAATTAGTTCTAAACAACAAAGTTAAATAACGAGTGCAGATGTCTCTTCTAACTGAAGTAAATGTTATTTAAACTTCATTGAAAAAGTATGCATCTGAATTATAGACAAACTGAAACGCACAATTCAACGAAATAAATCGATTTCCTACAATGTTAGACTTGTTATTTGTGTTTTATTTTTATTGACTATTAATGCTGCCTTGTTGGTTAAAGAATAGTTCATGGCGGGGCTTTCTTTATTTACCCTGTCCCGTTTTATTGGGTTGACGGTAGGGTAAGTATGCGGTTTGGTGCACTCTAGAACCAAGTTTAAACACCCATCGGCCATTTTTGCCACCGACCGTTCCAAGGCGGTAGCCCTATTGTCAACCCTTTTGTGTTTGTGATGTCTTATTTGACCTTCTATTCATCTTTAAATGTGTTCTTTGCATCTGTGAGTATATTTGGTTGACAGACACTGTAAAATATACACGTAGCCGGCCTGTTAAAATAAGTATAAAAGTCGAACAGAAAATGCAGCCTTCACTGAACACAGTAATCCGAAAAATACGCAAAACGACAAACATGAATGGCAATGTTAATAACGGATAAAGGAATATGACGTCACAAACACAAAAGGGGTTGACTAATAGGGCTACCGCCTTGGAACGGTCAGTGGCAAAAAGAGGGCGCATGGGGTTTAAACCAGGTTCTAGGGAGCACCAAACCTCACACTTATCCTACTATCATCCCAATAAAACCCAAATATACTAAAAAGACAAGGATATTTACGCGCGTTGGCATGGCTTCATAATATTAAAGTTTCTTGACGGTGAACGTTAACCAGGTATGTTAACCCTTAATGTGAAACTGACCTTGAGATGTAATGTGTTCCTTCTAACCGATTTATAAAAGAGTTAATCTACATGCATGAAAAGTCGAAATTTTGCGCGACATTTTGCCTCCGCTTACGACTTCTCGAAATGCTTTTCGGCACAATATATGGCAGAATTGCTTGAAAGTATTAACATTTCAATGCATAATTTAGGTGAATAACAATGCAATGATAGCCGCATATGATTGTTTACTTGAGTCTAGAAAAAAAGAGAGTGATATGTATATAAAAAATAAAAGTTCGGAATAAATTACAAACTCGTTTTACGGGAATTTGTGTTAACCTTTTTATTATCAAATGTCAGTAATTCACAGAAGATCAATCAGCACAGGAACACCGGATGTCTATTACACGTAGAGTGTCGTTTTTTGTTTTTGTTTTTCGGTGTTTGGGACCTATTTTTTCTCGATTTTTTTGTTTTTCGACATTCAGAACTTTTTTGTTGAATATCGAATCTCGAGTTTTTTGTTTTTCGATGTTAAAGGCCTATTTGTAAATAGCAAATCTCGATCGTTTCGTTTTTTGATATTCAAATCTTTTTGGTTGAATGACTAGCAATACTCGTTATGATGATTTATCCCCTTTTCTACCACGCAAGAACAGCACGAATTTTGATAAAGTCCATAACGTTAAATATAAAAAGAAAAAGCTAAAAAAAAAAAAACGTTTCATCATTGTAAATTTAACAACAGTCAGATTAATATATACATATAATTATGGTGGAATAGCAGGAATGCTACATTTCCTGTTCGACTTTTGTATCTACTTCTATACATACCTATATGCTTCTATACATACCTATATGTGTTGAATTTTGACTGTTTATAATTAATATTACGTGCCGCTTAATGATTGACCCCTATATTTCTGAAAGTGTTAAATAACAAACAACATGACTAATGGTGCAGTATTTGCGCGATTTAACAATTCAGCGACCCTTGATTATATCATTCTGAATACTGGCAGATTTAGACATCAACACAGATAGCATGACAAACTGTAATCTCCAATAACAAAATAGTAGAATGTTGAGTAATAATTCAACTACTCCAGTTCGTGGAAACGCTGTCTATAAAAATATATGGACGAAACATATTTCTCAAAAGCAATACAATCTGTTTTAATATATATATATAAAGGATAATGTGTTTCTATAATCAGTGTCGTTTGCATAGTAGCACTACGTAAACTGAATAAAATCGATTTACATTTATCCGCTCTCAGACCGGCACTGATATTTGCTATCAGAGCGAATCTGTTCGCTATCAGACCGGCACTGATAGACAGCATTTATACGCTTTTCAGACCGACACCGATAGACAGCGTCTATCCGCTATCAGACCGGCACTGTTAGACAGCGTCTAGATCCGTAATCAGACCTACACTGATAGAAAGCATCTATCCGCTGTCAGAATGACACTGATAGACAGCATATATCTGCTATTAGACCAGCACTGATAGACAGCGTCTATCCGCTATAAGACTTTTACACTGATATACAGAGTCTATCCTCTATCATACAGGCACTGATAGACAGAGTCTATCCGCTATCAGACCTACACTGATAGACAGCATCTATCCTCGATCAGACCGACACTGATAGACAGCATATATCCGCTATAAGACCGAAACTGATGAACAGCACCTATCCGCTATCAGACCGACATTGCAAGACAGCATATATCCGCTATCAGACCGACATTGATAGACAGCTTAATATACAACAAAGCAACATTTTACTCAGAATTAAGTTGATTTTCTTCGGGAGTATTACGATACATGCCAGGCTGCTATATCCACAAACGGAAATGTCCGGCGAGTTCCGTAGTTATCTACTGTGAATATTGATGAGGCAGTTCCGATTGGAAAAAACATTAAGAAAGATCAACATATGAATAATGTTTATGTCGCGTAACTCGATATCAACCAATATTCAAAATAATTCGATATATATTGAAACAAACGAAAACTAAATCCGCAGAGACTCGTAAGTATAAGTAGTTGCGGGATCACCTCCAATGCCAACGTCGAATAGGAAATGTAGAACACAGTTAACCAGAAACACGCATTCAAACACATTAAAAAGGTCAAGTTTGTTACTGGAATTCACAGTTTAAGGTATTTCCTAAAGCATTCAAGCGGCATTCATCTAACCACACGGCTCAGATGCGAAATTACCAATAACAGGCAATTTCGTCTTCAGAGAGCATGATTTTAAGCAAAATAAATCATCCGTGTTTGCTATATAATCCAAAGCCGATGACATATTATTTGAAGTCCTAATACTGTCGTTCAGATGAACGACTTCGAACTTTAAAGGTTGACGTTTGTCAAAGTCATATATAAACCTTGATCACAAAACGAATTGAAATGTTAATATTAGGCATTAAATTACTGAACACTGCATTCGGGTAAGAAATCAAAGGGTGCATGTTTATGCTGAAATCACTTGGGCATGTCGATGTCTGCTTGCTTTCAAAGAAGGTCAAATTCAGCTGTTGTACTTCAGTACAGTGCTTTTTATATACAGAACTGCAAGTAAACATGTAGAAATGAATTATTTTAAATTCTAATAAACCCGATAGTTTAAAATATCCCGTTATATTCAACGATATATCATTGTAATTTTTGCAACGTTAGGAAAGTAAGCAAAGCAATGTGAAATATTTCAATTGTGTGCACTATTTTCGCATTTAAGGGGTATTATAATAGAAATAGAACATCGTTTACGGTGAATTATCGTATACTATATCACGGTTCGTCGTTCAATTGTAAACAATTATTTCACTTGCCCTTTGGGCTCGTGAAATTATTGTTTACAATTGAACTCCAAAGCATGATATAATACACGATAATTCACCGTAAACGATGTTCTATTTCTTAAATGTAATTCTATAATTTATTATTTATATGATCAGACAATCTGCATTACCTGTTGTATGTTCTATAAGGTTGCACACGATATAAGGTTGCACACGAGTGTGCAGTTAGATACACAGACATATAATTATGGAGGTCTACCTAAATCCTACGAAGGAAAGTAACGTTTAATGTTTGTCATTACTCTTTGTCGTATCGTGAATTTAACGGTTTATGCTGTTGTTGCTCTGGCTTCTGCCAAGTCATTGAGTACTTACTTTGTGGCTTTCTAGGCTTTTGCTTTTTTATATTATGTATACATGATCATTTATGTGTTTTACTTATATTGCCTATTAATGCTACCGTGTTTGTTAGAGATTATAACCTGTCGGGATACCTTTATTTACACTGTCCTTTTAATTGGGATGACAATTATAGTGTAAAAGTGAGGTTTGGTTTAAACCCCCAGCGACCTGTTTTGCCACTGACCGTTCAAAGGCGTGGTACCCTATTTTCAAACCTTTTGTGTTTGTGATCTATTATCTTGCCTTTTTTGATTGAGATTTAATGCATCCTTAAACATGGACCATATTGTCAGTGTGTAGATGATACAGAATGACGGTGATTTGACTGAGGTTAAATGCATCCTTAAACATGGACAATATTGTCAGTGTGTAGATGATACAGAATGACGGAAATTTGACTGAGGTTTAATGCATCCTTAAACATGGACCATATTTTCAGTGTGTAGATGATACAGAATGACGGTGATTTGACTGAGGTTTAATGCATCCATAAACATGGACCATATTGTCAGTGTATAGATGATACAGAATGACGGTGATTTGATTGAGATTTAATGCGTCCTTAAACATGGACAATATTATCAGTGTGTAGATGATACAGAATGACGCGGGTTTTATTGAGGTTTAATGCATACATAAAACATGGACCATATTGTCAGTGTGTAGATGATACAGAATGACGGGAATTTGATTGAGGTTTAATGCATCCTTAAACATGGACCATATTGTCAGTTTGTCGATGATACAGAATGACGGGATTTGATTGAGATTTAATGCATCCTTAAACATGGACCATATTGTCAGTTTGTAGATGATATAGAATGACGGTGATTTGACTGAGGTTCAATGCATCCTTAAACATCGACCATATTGTCAGTGTGTAGATGATACAGAATGACGGTGATTTGACTGAGGTAACGATGTCTTCACCACCCTTTCTGTTGTTTTTTGTCTCTTTCCGTGTAGTTTCAAGTCCTTGTTTGCAGTACAGTGCGGACCTACGATGTCATTGCGTTCGGACGCTGTGGTTTCTATAGGACCCTATATATCATCTTAATGCATCCTTAAACATGGACAATATTATCAGTGTGTAGATGATACAGAATGACGGTGATTTGACTGAGGTTTATTGCATCCTTAAACATGGACCATATTTTCAGTGTGTAGATGATACAGAATGACGGTGATTTGATTGAGATTTAATGCATCCTTAAACATGGACCATATTGTCAGTGTGTAGATGATACAGAATGACGGTGATTTGACTGAGGTTAAATGCATCCTTAAACATGGACCATATTGTCAGTTAGTCGATGATGCAGAAAGACGGGATTTGATTGAGTTTAAATGCATCTTTAAATATGGACCATATTGTCAGTGTGTAAATAATACAGAATGACGAAAATTTGATTGAGATTTAATGCATCCTTAAATATGGACCATATTGTCAGTTTTTCGATGATACAGAATGACGATGATTTGACTGAGGTTTAATACATCCTTAAACATGGACCATATTGTCAGTGTATAGATGATACAGAATGACGGTGATTTGACTGAGGTTTAATGCATCCTTAAACATGGACCATATTTTCAGTGTGTAGATGATACAGAATGACGGTGATTTGACTGAGGTTTAATGCATCCTTAAACATGGACCATATTGTCAGTGTGTAGATGATACAGAATGACGGAAATTTGATTGAGATTTAATGCATCCTTAAACATGGACCATATTGTCAGTGTGTAGATGATACAGAATGACGCGGGTTTTATTGAGGTTTAATGCATACATAAAACATGGACCATATTGTCAGTGTGTAGATGATACAGAATGACGGGAATTTGATTGAGGTTTAATGCATCCTTAAACATGGACCATATTGTCAGTTTGTCGATGATACAGAATGACGGGATTTGATTGAGATTTAATGCATCCTTAAACATGGACCATATTGTCAGTTTGTAGATGATATAGAATGACGGTGATTTGACTGAGGTTCAATGCATCCTTAAACATCGACCATATTGTCAGTGTGTAGATGATACAGAATGACGGTGATTTGACTGAGGTAACGATGTCTTCACCACCCTTTCTGTTGTTTTTTGTCTCTTTCCGTGTAGTTTCAAGTCCTTGTTTGCAGTACAGTGCGGACCTACGATGTCATTGCGTTCGGACGCTGTGGTTTCTATAGGACTCTATATATCATCTTAATGCATCCTTAAACATGGACAATATTATCAGTGTGTAGATGATACAGAATGACGGTGATTTGACTGAGGTTTATTGCATCCTTAAACATGGACCATATTTTCAGTGTGTAGATGATACAGAATGACGGTGATTTGATTGAGATTTAATGCATCCTTAAACATGGACCATATTGTCAGTGTGTAGATGATACAGAATGACGGTGATTTGACTGAGGTTAAATGCATCCTTAAACATGGACCATATTGTCAGTTAGTCGATGATGCAGAAAGACGGGATTTGATTGAGTTTAAATGCATCTTTAAATATGGACCATATTGTCAGTGTGTAAATAATACAGAATGACGAAAATTTGATTGAGATTTAATGCATCCTTAAATATGGACCATATTGTCAGTTTTTCGATGATACAGAATGACGATGATTTGACTGAGGTTTAATACATCCTTAAACATGGACCATATTGTCAGTGTATAGATGATACAGAATGACGGTGATTTGACTGAGGTTTAATGCATCCTTAAACATGGACCATATTTTCAGTGTGTAGATGATACAGAATGACGGTGATTTGACTGAGGTTTAATGCATCCTTAAACATGGACCATATTGTCAGTGTATAGATGATACAGAATGACGGTGATTTGACTGAGGTTTAATGCATCCTTAAACATGGACCATATTTTCAGTGTGTAGATGATACAGAATGACGGTGATTTGACTGAGGTTTAATGCATCCTTAAACATGGACCATATTGTCAGTGTATAGATGATACAGAATGACGGTGATTTGATTGAGATTTAATGCGTCCTTAAACATGGACAATATTATCAGTGTGTAGATGATACAGAATGACGATGATTTGACTGAGGTTTAATGCATACATAAACATGGACCATATTGTCAGTGTGTAGATGATACGAGTGACGGGGATTTTATTGAGGTTTAATGCATTCATAAACATGGACCATATTGTCAGTGTGTAAATGATACAGAATGACGGGGATTTGATTGAGATTTAATGCATCCTTAAACATGGACCATATTGTCAGTTTGTAGATGATATAGAATGACGGTGATTTGACTGAGGTTCAATGCATCCTTAAACATCGACCATATTGTCAGTGTGTAGATGATACAGAATGACGGTGATTTGACTGAGGTAACGATGTCTTCACCACCCTTTCTGTTGTTTTTTGTCTCTTTCCGTGTAGTTTCAAGTCCTTGTTTGCAGTACAGTGCGGACCTACGATGTCATTGCGTTCGGACGCTGTGGTTTCTATAGGACCCTATATATCATCTTAATGCATCCATAAACATGGACCATATTGTCAGTGTGTAGATGATACAGAATGACGGTGATTTGATTGAGATTTAATGCATCCTTAAACATGGACCATATTGTCAGTGTGTAGATGATACAGAATGACGGTGATTTGACTGAGGTTAAATGCATCCTTAAACATGGACCATATTGTCAGTTAGTTGATGATACAGAAAGACGGGATTTGATTGAGGTTTAATGCATCTTTAAACATGGACAATATTGTCAGTGTGTAGATGATACAAAATGACGGTGATTTGATTGAGATTTAATGCATCCATAAACATGGACAATATTGTCAGTGTGTAGATGATACAAAATGACGGTGATTTGATTGAGATTTAATGCATCCTTAAACATGGACAATATTGTCAGTGTGTAGATGATACAAAATGACGGTGATTTGATTGAGATTTAATGCATCCATAAACATGGACAATATTGTCAGTGTGTAGATGATACAAAATGACGGTGATTTGATTGAGATTTAATGCATCCTTAAACATGGACCATATTGTCAGTTTGACGATGATACAGAATGACGGGATTTGACTGAGGTTTAATGCATCCTTAAATTTGGACCATATTGTCAGTTTGACGATGATACAGAATGACGGGATTTGACTGAGGTTTAATGCATCCTTAAATTTGGACCATATTGTCAGTGTGTTAATGATACAGAATGATGTAAATGTGATGGTGATTTGACTGAGATTTAAGGCATCCTTAAACATGGACCATATTGTCAGTGTATAGATGATACAGAATGACGGTGATTTGACTGAGGTTTAATGCGGCCTTAAACATGGACCATATTGTCAGTGTATAGATAATACAGAATGACGGGGATTTGACTGAGGTTTAATGCGTCCTTAAACATGGACCATATTGTCAGTGTATAGATGTTATAGAATGACCGGGATTTGACTGAGGTTTAATGCATCCTTAAACATGGACCATATTGTCAGTGTGTAGATGATACAGAATGACGGTGATTTGACTGAGGTTTAATGCAGCCTTAAACATGGACCATATTGTCAGTGTATAGATGTTATAGAATGACCGGGATTTGACTGAGGTTTAATGCATCCTTAAACATGGACCATATTGTCAGTGTGTAGATGATACAGAATGACGGTGATTTGACTGAGGTTTAATGCAGCCTTAAACATGGACCATATTGTCAGTGTGTAGATGATACAGAATGACGGTGATTTGACTGAGGTTTAATGCAGCCTTAAACATGGACTATATTGTCAGTGTGTAGATGATACAGAATGACGCGGGTTTTATTGAGGTTTAATGTATACATAAAACATGGACCATATTGTCAGTGTATAGATGATACAGAATAACGGTGATTTGCCTGAGGTTTAATGCAGCCTTAAACATGGAACATATTGTCAGTGTGTAGATGATACAGAATGACGGGAATTTGACTGATGTTTAATGCATCCTTAAACATGGACCATATTGTCAGTGTATAGATGATACAGAATGACCGGGATTTGACTGATGTTTATTGCATCCTTAAACATGGACCTTATAGTCAACTATGTTGTTTCTGGTGTCGCGTTATGTATTTCTGATGATTGCACAACTAACTTCATTGATGGTTAATTGACAAGTTAGAGAGTCGGGCATTCAACAATGAACCATTTACGTGCAGTCTCCGACGCTTTTCTACTAACAAAGCCTTATTTCCGTTGTTCCGTTGTGTCCTGTGCATCGGGAAACACAACTTTCACTGACTGTAACAATATTTGTTTCCATATATAAATGTATATACTGATATGTGCGAGAATTGACTACTTAATGATAATACATCTATTTCATTAAGCTACATGGTATTGATATACATTCATATGTTCGGTGGTTCTACCCAGGTGTCCGTCCTTGCACGAACACTGCGCGGAGGGGCACCTGGGGTTTTACTCCATCAATAGAAGATGCAAAGTCGCCAAATGACCTTATCTGTTGGTGCGACTATAAAATCCAATTGAAATAAATATGACTGACCCTATGTATTTCCGTGATCATTAACACATCAAATAGTTATTAGTGTGGTAGTTGTGCGATTTTACGCTTCAACGACACTAGGACATATACACAGTTTATTTGCTATAATCGGTTGAATTTTGAAGATCATTATATTCGTGGTTGTCGGTTTACCAAACTTCAGTTGTGTAATTAATTAATGGTCCTTTGTGGTCATCAGGCCAAATCGTTGTGGCTTTCAAAAGAAAAAAAGTATAAAAGGAGAAATTTGGAAATCGTTGAACACAATAAATACAATACTAATTGCAGTCTCGGTTTGATTGAAACTGTACATGAACGGTAGTGACAAGTGCTTGCTAGGAGTGCTTAGCCGCTTAAGCAGGTGCCAGGAGGTGTGGAAGATGTGGCACCTTATATAATCTCTCATGAACAGACTGAATAAAACCGAGTCTTTTACTGTTCTCTCTTTTTTGTGTTTAAAAAAAATGTATAGCTTCCAAGGAATCCCCTTTTCAGTATATAGAGTCACGTAAGACGTTCAACTATAGCTTACAATTATCAATACACCAATACACGATTTCACACATTATACCAGGCTGAATAAATATTCACAGATTTAGAAATCAATATATCTTGCATGACAAACTGTATTTTCCAACAACTAAATGGCAGAATATTTAGTAATTAGTCTCATGGAACTGCTGCCTATAGAGGGCAATTTCATGCACGAAACATATTTCTCAGAAGCAATACATTGTTTTATTGTTACACGGTTTTAATATATAACGGAAAATGTGTTTCTATAATCAATGTCGTCTGGGTATTCGCAATACGTGAACACAATGTATCCGCTAACCGACCGGTAGTCACCCATTACACGATCAGACAACACAAGCAATAAACGATATGCACAAATCAACAATGTTTTACTTAAGCCTTAGTTAACTTTCTTCGGGAATGTTACGCTAATGCCTCAACTGGAAATGTCCCGACAAATCCCGTATTTATTATTTGTGGAAATTGACGAGTAAGTTCCGATCAAGAGCACCACCTAGCGGGGCATATACGCCCGTCGTTTCGTAGTTGTAGACCAGCACAGCCTTGCGGGGCATATACGCCCGTCGTTTCGTAGTTGTAGACCAGCACAGCCTAGCGGGGCATATACGCCCGTCGTTTCGTAGTTGTAGACCTAATTCTTTGATAGTTATTATCCACAGCTAGTAGTAAAATCTAACGTTAAGTTCTAGGTTAATCCTTTTTCAAAGGGAACTCATTCAGAGAGTTGTGGGCATGTTATGGATGTGTACATTGTGTTATTGTTATAAACCTTATACTTTGGAAGTTATTGGCAAGGTTAAGTTACAGGTTAAACTTTTAATAAAGGGAAATCTTTTTTAAAATTAAATGAATCAGAGGGTTGTGGGCTTTTAAATGATTTATTAAGTGTATGTACAAAGTTTCATTATTGTATACATAATACTTCGATCGCTATTGGCAAGTTTCAGTTTCAGGCCAAACCTTTTTCAAAGGGAAATAATTTAAAAACATATGAAATAGAGAAGTTTGGGCCTTTATAAGATGTATTCATCGAATGAAGATGTGTACACACTACAAAGGGTTATTGTTGTACACGTAATACAGTGCAATTAAGAAACCATGTGACATCGCAGTATGCCATATTGCTGCAGTATGCCATTACAATTTGATAACACTATATATATATAAATGAACATGGTTCATTAGTTCGTGTAATAAAACATAAAACTAACAAAATCTGCGAAGTTTCTTTTATAGGTGGAAATCTGAAAACTTATTCAAAACAACATTAAATTGCTGAACTTGCAATAGTAGAATGAATAAAAATGTATTTTCTTGGTAATTTAATTGTTTCGTTAGACTTATCCAGATTTATTTCGTTCGTAAATAATAAAATGTTGTTTGTTTAGTTAGATACGCACTATGCAATGTGGCGTTTTTTCTAGAGTATATCCAACATGGCATACTGCGATCCTACAAGAGGTATTTGAATCCGCCTACTAATGTGCTAGAAGTTACAAACTCTAATATCGTAAATATTCAGATTAATTGTCATTTCAGAAATCGGCGTGCCGCAGCCGGGAACTCTTGTTTTCCGGGCACGTATGCTCCCCATTACACCACCACGCCATCCGATATTTGAATGTTAATCATGACGTTATATTATGACGTAGCTCTTTAAACCTACTAAGTTCCAGCGTTGGATTTTTCACAGATAGGCGACTACATACAAGTACTCTAATGCATTTAACAAGGACACGAGATTATTAAATATTCAGATTAATTCACATTTCAAAATGCGTGAAACACATTGTATGCGGCTCAGTTTATGCCTTGCAAAGTTATTGCCCTTGGACTTAGTTGAAGTCACTTTATTTTGCTCAAGCAATGTTGCGGAGCAAACAACTTCAACAGTTTTCAAAATATTGGTTTGAAATTTGGTATACATGATTGACAGCATATACGAGAGCATGGTGCTGTTTACGTTTGATGAAGATCGGGCAACGTGTATGTTTGAGTAAGTAGGTCACAGTGACCTAGCTTTCAAGGAATGGTCAGTGCTTCACAAGAGAAAGATGCCGTTAAAGTTTGATAAAGATCAATGCTGAGATACAACAAAAAATAAATCCCTACCCTCGCCAGTGACCTCGTTTTCAGGTTATGTTTAGTGCCTCATCAGAGGAAGACGCTGTTAAAATTTGATGCAGATCGGAGTAATGCTGAAATACAAGAAAAACAAAATATTGACGCCCACCTGCCGCCTATAAGCCGTTTTTTGAAAAACCGGGTAAATGATTAACTGATAGTGCCTTCACTTAATTAACTTTCTTCAACATGAGCGATGACATACTGCAGCAGTCCGTCGATGCGTATCAAGGAACTGCTGTATTAAGCCATCTTAACAATCGTATGTAGTACTGCAGCAGTATTACTACGCAGTTTGCCATCAGATGCTGCATTGAGCCATATAAATGGCATACTGCAGCAATATGGCATACTGCGTTGTCATAAAGCCATAATCACTTATAAAAGGCAAGGTTAAGTTTCAGGTCAAACCTTTGTTCAAAGGACAATATTTCAAACATATGAATCAGAGAGTTATGGTGCTTTATCTTATGTCTTCATTGCGCCTCATGTAGAAGATGTGTACAGTTTCATAGTTGTAGAATTTATAAATTGAAAGTTATTGGTAAGGTTAAGTTCCAGGTTAATATCATGCACTAAACAATTGAACACTGTTTTCGGGCATGAAGTCAGTGGGTGCATGTTTATACTGATATGACTTGAAAATGTCGATGTCTGTTTGGTTCCGAAGTAGGTCAAGCACTGTTCACTTCAGTATATTGGTTTTATACACAGAAGTGCATGTGAGCATCTCTACTAGCACATGAATTATTCTAAAACTGTATAATTTATTATTTATATGATGAACCTATCTGAGTTAAACAGATAGACATAATATGGAGGTCTAACTAAATTGTGAAAAGGGAAAATACATTTAATATTTGTCATCAGTTTTGTCGTATAGTGTATAAGACAATGCCCTGAGGGACCCCAGAAAGAACATCAGCTTGGGAAGACTTGGACCCTTCAAGTAGACCTGATGCTTTCTACACTCCAGGTCTGATGCCATAATGGTCCAGTTTTTAGATCAATCTGATGTGGGGCACTTTGTCGAATGCCTTGGCAAAATAAAGAAGAATCATGTCAATTTGGTCCTTGCCAGTGCATAGATGATTACTTGCAATGTCTCGGATTGTGGATATTAACTGTGACTTTCAGGATCTTCGTTTTCGAAAGCCGTGTTGGTTGTCTCTTAGTAATTTGTGTTTGTCAACAGATTTCATTACAGAGCTATGTATTAATTTTTCTAACATCTTGCATACAATTGATGTGAGCGAAACTGATCTGTATTTGGCGGCAACTTGTTTGTCTTCATTTTTGAAAAGGGGGACTATCAATGCTTCCTTCCAATCTGTTGGAGGCTCTCCTCTGTCTATTGATACCTGGTAGATGAGAGTTAGTATGTGGTTATTTCTTCTGCAGATGCCCGAAGCACATAGGCGAGTATGTTGTCAGGCCCCGTGGCTTTAAAGGGATTCTGGTTTTTCAAGAGTTTTTCAGCCCCCTTATGGTGGATCGTTATTTGTTCCATTTGTGGGTATGGTCCCTTGTCTGGCAAGTTATTTGGGTCTTCCTTTGTGTAAATGGACTAATAGTATTTCTGCCTTCTTGGAGCTGTCACTAAGGAGGAAGCAACCTTTATTGATGAGTGCATCTACTCCAGAGGATTCTTGCTTCTTGCTCTTCAAGTAGGACCAAAATCTCTTTGAGTTCTCTTACAAATCGTTATTGACAACATCCTCTGTGAACGCCTTTTGTCCTTTCTAATGGAGCGTTGGCAAGTGGTTTAGAGGCCTTTGTACAGTGACCAATCCCATGGGTTGTTTGTCCTTTTTGACTTGTTTATGCAACTTCTGTTTTCTTCTCATGGCCTTCTTATCTCTGTGTTAACCCAAGGGTCTGTGTGCCTGTTCCGGGAACGTTTTGATGGAACATGCTCCTCCATAATGCTGTGTAGCACTGTCTTGAAGGTGCTTCACATTGTCTCCACTGACCTCTGGGTGGTGGGACAGCAGTGTATGCCAAATTTCTGGATAGCACTGTTTATGCCTTCAATGTTCGCTCTCTTACTCTCTCTGGAAGTTGTTTACGGGGAGGCTGGATATCTGTATCGTATAAGACTATGTCGTGGTCATTTTAAAGCCTATAGGTGGTAATGGCTTGCATCATATCATAAATCCAGCGTAGCTGGTTAGGATAACGTCGAGTGTGTTTTGTATTCTGGTGGGAAAGTTCACCATCTGCTTGAGACCCATATCCAGTGCAATGTAAAGGAACATCTGGCTCACCCTGTGTGGGTAATGTTTGTTGGACCATAACAGGTCTGGGACATTAAAGTCTCCACCTACTATATGGATAGCGTTCTTGTAACTGGATTTTTGACTGGTGATCTCTTCATATGACTTGGCCAGGTATATTCGTCAGTTCTATCCAGCGGTCTATAATATGAGGCAATGACTAATTTCTTGTTGTTTAACATGTTGATGGTACCTGATATCTCTTAGTAATATTTAACAGCTCTAAGCTGTCTTTGACTGCAAGCAGGACACCTCCATCTGGGTCGGTTGGCCTGTCGTTGCGGTAGATGTAGACGTATGTGGTGGTGTACAAATTCTTATTTCCGGTGTGTCCTAGTCGTCGCGCAACACAATGTTCATTGTGACATCATTTGTTCCATATAGAAATTAGGTCCATGCTAATATGTACGAATAATTTATATTTAATGATTCTGTTAATTGATCTATTTATATTAAGCACAATGATACCGATATACAAACATGGTAATGTGTATGTATTGAATGTTGATGATATTTTTTTATTAGCAAAATCAAAAAGCGTCCCTTAAATATAACTGAATATTGAAAAGTAGATCCCTTGGAACCAACATAGAAAACAAGAGATAGACGTAACAAATCGGTTTTATTGAGTCTATTCGTGAGGGTAATGTGACCCATATATCTCAGTACTTGGGCAGTAACAAACCAAAAAACTAATAGTGTAGTATTTGGGTGAAAGTTAGCACTTCAACAAATGCGCAATACTTTTAGCTGTAATCGGTTTCACCTCTGTAGATGTTTAACGATAGCTTACAACTTTCATACAGTCTAGCATGATGAATACTGACAAATTGAGACATCGACACCTATTGCATGACGAAATGTGTTCAATAACAAACTAGTAGAACATACACATCTAGTAATTATTCAAACAACATATACAAATTCTATGCACGGAAACTATTTTTGTCAAAGGCAATGCAGTCTACTATCAATGTCGACTCGTAAGTGTCGTCCGCGTAGTAGCACTACGTGAAAAAAGTCACTCGGTACACTGTCAGACGGCATTATATGCAATTACTAATGCTCGAATATGCTGTTATATGGGAATATTGTTTATGTAACGGAATTCGATTTCACCAAATGTTCAAAAGAATTCAAAAAACGCTTTTAAAACGCACGCGTCTCCTGTTACCGTATTTCATGCACACGCTAACTTTTACAAACACTTTAATTAATATCCTGTTAAAACAAAGTTATGGCTATGCAACACGTGCATGCGTGCACGCATGAACAAGCCATAACATATCATTCTTCAGCATCTTTCTTATTGCGCTTTTAATTTCCGCTAAACAAGGTTTAACAGCGTAACAAATGTTTGCATTGTTGTTGTTTTGCCGACATTCAGTAATTGCGAGACTTTGTGATGTAACTGCTGTTTATGGACGACTTCTTTGAATGGTATAATTCCTATTAGACTGTTGTATCTACTTTCACTGTGAATTAGCAGAAGTGAAGCATGGTAAGGATAATGAAAGTGTATAATCAGTCCTTGAAACAAAGGGCTAGGGAGGACTGGTATTGCTCTACTTGCTACTTGGGAATAAAAGGAAATTTAAAATTATTTTTTAACGGACCAGTAACGTTATAACATATACAAATATCTTATCAAAATAAGGTTACATTCCATTTTATGAAACGATTAAGGAGATACTGTGTAAACGGAATTCACGAATAGCGCGGCATTTGCCAGAGAAAAACATTGAATAATTTATTATATGACTATGAATTTCGTTTACAACCTAGCATCTATTTCGGATGCATACATGCATTAATGTCAAACAGGAAAAGAAGCATTCACGGAACACAGTCAACCAAATACACGCATTCGAAACGAAAGAGTTACAAGTAAAAATGGACTCAAAGTGTGCGATACGTGTTGACAATCTGATTACCGCCTTGGTATTACTTTTCATGACCAGACTCAATAAAACCGAGTCTGCTGCTTTATTCTCTTAATTGTGCTTGTTGCTCCCCAAAAGATCACCTTTATCAATATTTATTAACATTCACACTAGCGGTCGTTTAGTGCAGTGTGGCGGCTGTAAAAAGTCTACCCGTGCTACGAATCAGTAGTGTTATTTTTACTGGTCTTTTGGGACCAACGAGTCCAATATATGTGGCTTTGAAGTAGAATACCGCTTAAGTCGGTGCTAGGGGTTGTGAGAGGTGTTGCTTCTTTCATTACTTCTCATGAACAGACTCAATAAAACCGAGCCTGCTGCTTTATTCTCTTCATTCTGTTGGTTGCTCCCAAAGGATCGCATTTATCAATATTTATTAACATTCACATTATAGTTCGTTTAGTGCAGTGTGGCGGCTGTAAAAAGTCTCTCCGTGCTACGAATCAGTAGTGTTATTTTTACTGGTCCTTTGGTACCAACGAGCCCAATATAGGTGGCTTTGAAGTGGTATACCGCTTAAGCCGGTTCTAGGGGGCGTGAGAGGTGTTGCTTCTTTCATTACTTCTCATGAACAGACTCAATAAAACCGAGTCTGCTGCTTTATTCTCTTAATTGTGTTTGCATCTCCTAAAGGATCACATTTATCAATATTTATGAACATTCATACTAGCGTTCATTTAGTGCAGTGTGGCGGCTGTAAAAAGTCTCCCCGTAGATGTAAATCTAGAAAAGAAGCGACAGTATCAGAAATATTATATTTGCTGATGTGAATAAATACTGAAAAGGTGATCCCTTGGAGGCAACAAACACAATCAAGAGAGAAAATAATCAGACAGGTTGTATTGAGTCTGTTCATGAGAGGTAAATATAAGATGCAACACCTCGCACGCCTCCTAGCACCGGCTTAAGATATATTCCACTTTAAAGCAACACAGAGTGGTGAAGTTCTTCAGAATATATCTTATATACCAGATTAGGAAAGATAGGATTGTCAATGTTCAGTATATAATCCAGATACCGAGCGGTGTCATTAAAGGCTTCATTGACATCTGCCTTAGTATATGGTGGAAGAAAAAAGTATGAAATGAGAAATTTGGAAATCGACGAACACGATAAATACAAAAGAATATTTCAGTCTCGGCTTGATTGAGATTGTTCATGCAAGGCAGTGAAACATGCCTGCTACCGTTCACGCTCTAGCCACGGGTTGAGCAGAACTCAATATTTAAAATGCCAAAAACACATAAAGTTGAGCCATCCCGAAGATGGTATGCATATGACGGTGATCATGGAACCTTCAATGCGGTCTTTTCAGGTTTAATTAGATTAAATCGACCGGATGTGCTCGCCTGGTGTAGATAGTTCTGTATTAGAGAGAGCTATTCTTTTTCTCTTTAAACGCTATTTTAGTGCAGTTTCTTGTTATGTTTTGGCTGTAACTGTATTCTGGACATGATGTTGTTATTTGAAATTGCAGCTCATCATGTTTTTGGCAGTTTTTGATATAAATTTGAGAAGTGAAAGTAGACATTGTATGAAATTGCCGGGGGTAAAAATAGCATTGACCTTTGACCCGGAGTTAGTATACAGCTGAAGAAATGTTTCTTAGAAGATATTTAACCCCCTATTTCCTTGTTGATGTTTATTAGCAGACATGTTTATTTGCATGATAAAGTAAGTTTCCCAGAATTCTAACTTTACTATGGAATGAGCATGGAGAATCATTTACGCTATTACAACCTTCGCACCATTCCACGGCCAGCGGCGTATGGTCCCAGTTTCTGACAAAACGCGTTGCCCTAAACGAGAAAGCAATGGGCGAAATAAACAAAATGGAATTTATCTTTGAGCTAACTAAATCGGAAAGTATTGCATCATAAACTTCTTGGCAAGTACACATAGTGTACTTTTCCAAATTGTCCATAATATCAAGTGGTTAATGAACAGGGCATGAAAATAACATGAACATAACCTAATTTTTGTAAGTCATACCATATATTGATATGTTCCACGTCACTATATATCTGAAGCAATTTAAAAATTATGGACAATTTGATTTAATCATGGGCAATATATACATACAATTTTGGTGAAATTCCAAGCTGTTTACTAAAGATGTCGCGTAAAGATGTTGAAATGCCCATTTATTTTTGAACATATTTTAGAGCAAAAACCCAATAATGTATGCATCCAATTTGTCCAGATCTTGTTAAAACAAATCTTGAAATCAAATGTGTTGAACTTTAGAAGCTGTTTACTAGAATTATCATATAATCAAGCTCAAATTTCCTTATTATCCACAATCAAGGACAATAACCCACCAAGGCAAGCGTCAGTTTTCTCGCTGTTGAACTTGTCATCGAGATAATTAAACCTAACCGTCATGCCTTATCTCGTGAGAAGCAGACGATGTTTACTTAAGGCATCGCGTAAACAATCTGAACTTCTCCTCTTATAATCAATGGCAATAATTCCTGGAAAGCTTATCAATGCTGCTCGCCGCGTAACTCGTCCATTTTTTCTTTTCAAAAAAAACTACAAATAAATCTGGTGAAAACCAGAAGTCATTAAAACAATGTTTAGAAGCAGAAATATGAGTGTATCCAAATTAACTAAAGTGTTAAAGGGTTGTGACTGCCGTGTATCCACATAATCAGTAACAACAGCTCCGTACTGCTGGGTGTCGAGTTTGCTTATTGTCGAACTCTTATAAAAAAAAAAAAAAAAGATATAAAATTCGGACAGGGAAAGTAGCATTCAGTGACGACAGTCAACCATAAAACACAAAAACAAACACGCAAACAGAAAACGAGAAGACAAAAGTAATACAAATTGCAAACGACATCACAAACACAAAAGGGTTGACAATAGGGCTTCCGCCTTAAAACGATCAGTGGCAAAGTAGGCCACTGGGAATTTAACCGGTTCTAGAGTGCACCAAACCTTACACTTACCCTATTCCATCCCAATTAAACGGGACAGTGTAAATAAAGAAATCCCCACCATGAAATGTTCTCTAACCAAACTCTTGCTGAAATAAACCTTAAAATCAGAGTTGGTGAAAATCAGAAACCATTTATTTAAGTTATCTCGAAAAAAATCTTAAATTCCTTTTTTTACATAATCAAAGGCAATAACTCCGAAATAAATCATCGACTGAAGTAATTAATGACCTCGTCCGAGATCTTATTAAATGATTCTGTTTGCTTCGGTTATCGCGTAAACAAACTGAAATTTACTCAAGGGAAATGTAATCAAGGGCAATAATTCCGTAACTCATGCGCCAAATCTTTCCTTAATCCAAGTTTTAAGTGTAGGAACCTTTCAGCACATCAATCGTGCAACTTGGACGCCGTTTATAATGTTCACCAAAACCTTTTATTTTATTATATTACCCGATCATGTTCTTTGGCAATAGCTATCTAATGCACGCGTCGATTTCACTCATTTAGGTTCAAGACATTATTAAATTACAACTTCATGCCACACGTTTAAAGCTCGGCGTCAATTAGAAACGGTGTACGAATTTCACCGCGTACACAATTTTAAATTCCTTTATTTGAACATGATCAAGCACTAACTCTGTAGTATATGCATTACGTTTGCCCATCGTCAAATTCGTTCAAGATCTTATAGGAGTACATACATATGTGTTTTAGTTATATTGCTATTAGTGTTGTTGCCTTATTTGTTAGAGAATATACGAGCGTAGCCTGACGGAGATATCTTTGTTTAGACTGTCACGATTTTATTGGGAAGATACTAGATATTAGGATAAGAGTGAGGCTTGGTGCACACTAGAACCTGGTTTAAACCCCCAGTGGCCTTTTTGAAAACTGACCGTTCCAAAGCGGTAAACCTACTGTCACCCCTTTTGTGTTTGTGATGTGACATGCCTTACTAATTAACATCGTACTTGTTGTTTGTTTTAATGCGTGTCCTGGTTGACTGTGTTCTTTCTATGAAAGGTCGAACAGACTGTTATACCTTCTCTTACTAAGAAAACATTTAAATTAAATGTGGTGCAAATCAGAAGCCGTTTGCTAAAGTTATCCTGTAAACAAATTGGAAATACCTTATTTTAACATGCGCAAAAACCTTCGTAATGCACATACGGATCATGTTAATTGTCAAACGTTTGCAGGATCTTATCGAAACAAACTTCGAAATAAGATTCGGTGAAATTAACGCTAACAATTCTTGTTTTTTAAAATAAGGAAAGATAAAAGTTTCCTCATTTACAAACTCGTCTGTAAACAAATTGCATCAAACTTTCATATGAATTTCATGAACAATTTATATTTATTGACGTTTACACACTGGCCTTCCCTTATTTTAAGATAGTAAAATCACTATCTCCGTAAAGAACAAGTGGATTTTACTCGCTGTCAATTTCATCTGAGAACCTATTAAAACAAATCCGAAACTGTTAAGTTCGAAAAACAAGACGCTAGACGGCGGATCGCAGTAAATGCGCCATCACAACGCTCAAAATGTGTTCAGTGGTTCTTGAGAAAATATGTTTATTACATTGCTATGGGTAAAATATCGGAATTTCTAAGTGAAAGAAAATTCATAATCGCTAATCTAATTCCGAACACAAAACTAACTAACTGTGACATTGAGTCATGATGTCAATACAGTGTTGCTAACTTCGACTTCAGCCACTGGTAACGTTTAATAAAGCGGAATATTTCGGTTAAAACTGATTTAGCATATAATACATATATATTTAACTGCTTTGTTCGGTTATAGGGAAATCCTTCCTTCCTTTGTGAAAAGAACCACACGTCTACCATCTCGTGAAGGATTTCCCAATATCGATCTATGGAATTAAATAATATGTATTTGATTTGCAGGGCTAATTTTCACCTAGGGGTCTTCATGACCGGATGATGATAATTCTAAAACAAGAAATCGGTAGAACCGATGGATGCTTCCCGAATAAAGTTACACATATAGAATGCAATCGGATGAACTAACAATGTAGGGGGAGTTGAGCCGAAAAGCTTAATACGTTTTTAAAAATTGCAAAGTCCCGTAACTCCGACATGTTTTGTTTAGTCAGAACATCCTGACAATATGCACTCCCAGACATCATATTGATTATTCCTGCCTTCCTAAGTTTTCAGAAAATCAAATGAAAATTGTAGGCGGAGTTTAGCGGAAATGATTTACATTTGAAACACTTCAAAGTCCCATAATTCAGCCATAGCTAATTCAACTAGACCGTCCTGACTACATGATCTATATATATCATAGTGATACCTCCTACGAAGAATCATGGTAATCAGGCGAAAAGTGTAGGAGATGGGCGGACAAGCTGATTCGAAAAACTTCAAATGACTGCAGAAAAAATAATTCAACCGGAACATCCTTACAATATGCATTACTAGAAATCATACTGATAATTGAGCGGACAATACTTCAATGTCCCGTAAGTCCACGAAAGATCATTCAACCGAAACGTCCTGACAATATGCGCAGACATCATACTGATATTTCCTATGAAATTTCGTGATAATCGAATGAAAAACCTAGGAGTTGAGCGGACAAGCTTTAGAATCGAAAAACTTAAAATTCCTTAACTCCGCCAAATATCATTCAATCGGAACGTCCTGACAATATGCACTACTAGACATCATATTGATACTTCCTATGAACTTTCTTGAACATCGAATGAAAACGTAAGAGGAGTTGAACGGACAAGCTTTAGAATCGAAAAACTTCAAAGACCCTTAACTCCGCCAAAAATCCTTCCACCGGAACGTTCTAATAGTATGCGCTACCAGACAACATACTGGATACTTCCTATGAAGTTTCTTAAAATCGGATGAAAAACGTAGGGGAATTAAGCGGACAAGCTTAAGAGTCGAGCAAATTCAAAGTCCCGTAATTCCGCCAAAAATCATTCAACTGGAACGTCCTGAAAATATGTCCTACTAAGCATCATATTGATACTTCTTATGAAGTTTCATGAAAATCGGATGAAAAACGTAGGCGAAGTTTAGCGGACAATAAGGCGGGACAGACGGACATACATACATACATACATACGGACATACATGCGGACGGACATGATGACAATATATATATTACATATTTTGATAATCTAATGTAGACCAATCCTTTTCGAAAATCAGAACATGTCTGCAGAAAAGGTTTATAGTTTACTGTTACATCTCTACATACAAACACGCTTCAGACAACTGTGACAGAGCCATTAAGACTCCGGGAACTTTATTTGTACAAGCTCGAGAGTGTATGAAGATGTCCTATACAGAAGACTCAGTTGCTAGATCACGATGTTTTATCAGCGATCATTTATATTTTGACAATATCGATGGCAATGTAAATGAACCATACGCAGTTTGTCATGCCAAAACAAATATCATAAAACAACAAAACCCCAGACATCAGACAATGAACAAACCTATAAAGACGTATTGGATATATACAAATTATTGTATAACATGCAATTGTAGACTTCTATGGCATTTTTATAAGGCCGTGTGTTGTGATGGGCTCTGATTGGTATTTACTTTGTATCAACTAGAAGATTATCTGCTACTTTAGGGACATCTTTAGAAATGATCAAATTTCCTTTAACCTAAGAGAGTGAATTGTTCTGATTCAGTTGCTAGATCAACGAACGAGTTAAACGCTATGCTTAATATAGAAAAGAGATTCATCAATTTCTTTGAAAAGTCTCTTTTTATCAAAGAGCGTTGTCTGTTCTGATTCGGATGCTTGTTCTGAACTAGCAGGTAGTATAACACTCTACCTAATAAAAATAACAAATTAAAGTTAACAAGGAGGGTAACCTGTACTGATTGCGTGACAGTATTTGTGTATGAGCAGTTTAACATTGTGCACAATAGGAAATACTTAATATACTGAATGTGACAAAGAAACGCATGATCAAAAAATTGCCTATATAACTCTATTATATACCTAATTTCCACATAATATTACAGATATATCTCAACGTGTTTTGTAAAAAAAAGGGGTACAACTAATGACAGAAAGGATAACTCTGTCAAGTGGTATACATTTTAATCAAAGTATACTTTGTTACACGAAATTCAAAAATGTTGAAACTGCTCTTAAAAATTCAAGCCATTTCAGTATTGTGTTTAATGTTAAGAGACTGAAACGTTTAAAGCCTAAGTTTGCTCACCTGCTTGAGACAAATGCGCATTCCGTCGATAACAAAACTGAATATTGAGTTCTGCTCAACCCGGGCTAGAGGGCGTGAGCGGTAGCTAGAATATTTCACTACCGCTCATGAACAGTCTCAGTCAAACCGAGACTGCAATATTTCGTATGTGTCGTGCTCGGCCGTTTCCAAAGGTCCATTATCATACTCTTTTTTAAAGGTGTGACCATTGGTATGTTCGGTGCTTTCTATAGTAATCACGTAATATTTTATTATGCCTAATGTTGTCCTGTATCATTCGATTAGCAGTAGCATATTAAACATACAATATATAAAGGAAATACCCATTATGCGTTTCTTTTTCCTTTCAGTATATATGTTTTAAAAGTATTGCACCGTAATAGCAATAGTGAATTATCATAATAATCAAATGTCTTATTACTAATCTTTAATAATTGTTACTTTAAGAATAGTTACTAAACTTTAAGATGTATTACTTTTCTTTAAGAACACACGTTTAATCTTTTGATAATCTAATGTAGACTGATTGTTTCTGAAAAGCAACTATCAAAACATGTCTTGAGAAAAATGTGTTATTATGTGCTCTTACGCCTCTACATTCAAGCTTCGGACCACCGTGACAGGTCCATTTTAGACCACCGTGACAGGTCCGTTATAGACGACCGTGACAGGTCCACGATAGACCACCGTGACAGGTCCACGATAGACCACCGTGACAGGTCCGTTATAGACGACCGTTACAGGTCCACGATAGACCACCGTGACAGGTCCACGATAGACCACCGTGACAGGTCCGTTATAGACGACCGTGACAGGTCCACGATAGACCAACGTGACAGGTCCACGAAAGACCACCGTGACAGGTCCGTTATAGACGACCGTGACAGGTCCATGATAGACCACCGTGACAGGTCTGTTATAAACCACCGTGACAGGTCCATAATAGACCATCGTGACAGGTCCGTTATAGACCACCGTGACAGGTCCATTATAGACCACCGTGACAGGTCCATTATAGACCCCGTGACAGGTCCATTATAGACCACCGTGACAGGTCCATTATATACCACCGTGACAGGTCCATAAGAGACCACCGTGACAGGTCCATTTTAGACCACCGTGACAGGTCCGTTATAGACTACCGTGACAGGTCCACGATAGACCACCGTGACAGGTCCATTATAGACCATCGTGACAGGTCCATTATAGACCACAGTGACAGGTCCATTATAGACCACCGAGACAGGTTCATTATAGACCACAGCGACAGGTCCATTATAGACCACCGCGACATGTCCATTATAGACCACCGCGACAGATCCATGATAGGCCACCGCGACAGGTTCATTATAGACCACCGCGACAGGTTCATTATAGACCACAGCGACAGGTCCATTATAGACCACCGTGACAGGTCCATTAGAGACCACCGTGACAGGTCTATTATAGACCACCGTGACAGGTCCACGATAGACCACCGTGACAGGTCCATAATAGACCACCGTGACAGGTCCGTTATAGACAACCGTGACAGGTCCATTTTAGACCACCGTGACAGGTCCGTTATAGACGACCGTGACAGGTCCACGATAGACCACCGTGACAGGTCCATTATAGACCATCGTGACAGGTCCATTATAGACCACAGTGACAGGTCCATTATAGACCACCGCGACAGGTCCATTATAGACCACCGCGACAGGTTCATTATAGACCACAGCGACATGTCCATTATAGACCACCGTGACAGGTCCATTATAGACCACCGCGACAGATCCATGATAGGCCACCGCGAGGTTCATTATAGACCACCGCGACAGGTTCATTATAGACCACCGCGACAGGTTCATTATAGACCACATTATAGACCACAGCGACAGGTCCATTATAGACCACCGTGACAGGTATATTATAGACCACCGTGACAGGTCCATTAGAGACCACCGTGACAGGTCTAGTATAGACCACCGTGACAGGTCCATTATAGACCACCGTGACAGGTATATTATAGACCACCGTGACAGGTCCATTAGAGACCACCGTGACAGGTCCATTATATACCACCGTGACGGGTCCATTAGAGACCACCGTGACATGTCCATTATAGACCACCGTAACAGGTCCATGATATACCACCGTGACAGGTCCATTATAGACCACCGTGACAGGTCCATGATAGACCACCGTGACAGGTCCATGATAGACCACCGTGAAAGGTCCATTATAGACCACCGTGACAGGTCCATGATAGACCACCGTGACAGGTCCATGATAGACCACCGTGACAGGTCCATGATAGACCACCGTGACATGTCCATTATAGACCACCGTGACAGGTCCATGATAGACCACCGTGACAGGTTCATTATAGACCACAGTGACAGGTCCATTATAGACCACCGCGACAGGTCCATTAGAGACCACCGCGACAGGTCTATTATAGACCACCGTGACAGGTCCATTATAGACCACTGCGACAGGTCCATTATAGACCACCGCGACAGGTCCATTAGAGACCACCGCGACAGGTTCATTATAGACCACCGCGACAAGTCCATTATAGACCACCGTGACAGGTCCATTATAGACCACCGTGACAGGTCCATTTTAGACCACCGAGACAGGTCCATTAGGCCAGAAAAAAAATATCTGTGTTTCTGGTTAGCCGACCGTCCCTATTTGTTGGCGCCGAACCTACAGTTTTTTTATTTCAAAAAAAAAGAAAAAAAGAAAAGGACGAAAAAGCCTCCATGATGCTCTGCGCGTCTGTTTTGGCTATTAGGATCTCGGAAAATGCAGCCATGGGACAGAGCAGAAGTTACGAAAAACATTAATCATGATATGCTGCCAGCAGATTTGTTCTTCCAATACCACCCAGCCTCAGGAAATTATAAAATTCAATATTATGTAAACTCGTAATGGCAGAAAATATGCGTTTTCAATTTATTTTATTCAAAACAAACAAGTTAAGAAGATGTCATGAGGTTGTTTTCCTTATCTCCTTGCAAAACCACTACAAATTAACTATACTGACGAGATAAAGAAACGCCTCATCGGGAATTTCCGCTCTGTATTGTATATACCGCACACTTAATGCCACATAATATTCCAAAGAAATCCCAAGATGTTTTGTAAAACAAAGTTGCAGTTGGTTAGAGAAAGGACACAACTGTGATGTTGTAGACGTTTTAATCACAGTACACTTTATAACAAGAAATTCATAAATATTGAAGTTCCTCTTTGAAAAATTGACTATTTTAGTGCTGTATTTAACGTAAAGAGTTTGCAGAAATTTGCATCCTAAAGTTGCTCACATGCTTGAGCCAAACAGATACTCTGCCAATAATTAAACTTTGAAGAAATACTATTTGCTGTGTTTTGTGTTGTTTTAGTATTTTTTTTTCGAAAAGAAAGGTCTTACGTAGTCATGTACTATTCGATTAACAGCAGCATAGTGTACATACAATATATAGCGGAAATTCCCGATGAGGCGTTTCTTTATCTCGTCAGTATACTTCACAAAGTTAAAGATACCTTTAACATCGCACAAACCACATGGGCAAAAAAAAGAAAAAAAAAGAAAAGAAAATATTTACCGACCTACCTACCGTATTTTTTTCAGCTGAGTAACCAGAAACGCAGGGGGTGTTTTTTCTGGCCTTAGAGACCACCGTGACATGTCCATTAGAGACCACCGTGACATGTCCATAAGGGACCCGGGGACTTTATTTGTATACGCATGATAGTGCATGTTGTGTTCCTATATATCAGATGCAGTTGCTAGATCACGGTGTTTTATCATCGATCATTTATATTTTTAGGTCAATGGCAATGTAAAGGAACCATGCACAGTTTATCATGCCAAAACAAATATCATTAGCTAACAAACTCCCTGAAATCAGGCAGTGAAAAACTAAGAAAAACGTATTGGATATATACACACTATTATATTACATGCAATTATATACTTCTATGACATGTCCATGTGATGGGATCGGCATTTACTTTGTATCAATTGGTGGATTAATTATTACTTTAGGGATATCTTTTGAAATGATCAAATCTCGTTTTACCGAAGAGAGTTAATTGTTCTGATTCAGTTGCTTGATCTAGATCAACAATTAGTTGAACTCTATGCGTAGTATAGAAAAGAGATTCATCAATTTTTATAAGACCGTATGTCGTGATGGGCTCTGATTGGTATTTACTTTGTTTCAATTGGAAGATTATCTGTAACTTTAGGGACATCTTTAGAAATGATCAAATTTCCTTTAACCTAAGAGAGTTAATTGTTCTGATTCAGTTGCTAGATCAACGAACGAGTTAAACGCTATGCTTAATATAGAAAAGAGATTCATCAATTTCTTTGAAAAGTCTCTTTTTATCAAAGAGCGTTGTCTGTTCTGATTCGGTTGCTTGTTCTGAACTAGCAGGTAGTATAACACTCTACCTAATAAAAATAACAAACTAAAGTTAACAAGGAGGGTTACCTGTACTGATTGCGTGTCTGTATGTATGTGTGAGCAGTTTAACATTGTGCACAATAGGAAATACTTAATTAATGATTAAAACGTGTTGCAATGCTAATGGCAACAGAGAAGTATTATAACAACCAAATATATTGTTAATGGTCTTTAAGAATTGTTACTAATCTTTACGAATTGTTACTAATCTTTAAGAAATATTACTAATCTTTAAGAACGCTGACGTTTTATCTTTTGATAATCTAATGTAGACTGATTGCTTCTGAAAAGGAACTATAAAAACATGTCTTGAGATAAAGGATATCATTTGCTTTTAAATCGTTTACATCTCTACAAACAAGCTTCGGACCATTATAGACCCCGGGGATTGTATTTGTATAAGCACGATAATGTATGAGGATTTATCTATCAGATCTATCTATCTATCTATCTATATATCAGATGCATTTACAAGACCATGATATTATATTTTATCAGCGATCATTACAATATATATGGCAATGTAAATGAACCAACAAATAGTGGGACGATCTTGCAAACAAATTCAGCACGATATATAAAAGGCATCAAATGAACAATTATTAACGTTATATATACTCGGCTCGATAGATGAACAGTTAAGCAGAGTGTTACAAACTGAAACGTACCCAGATTACATGGTACTAAATGCTACATACATTAAGTCGTGTTAACTAGGACGGTTTAATATGGTGGCTGATTTCTGCCATTTGTCGTCTTTACGTTATATCGCCCCCGAAAAGACGACAGAACGAAAAGACGACAGGACGAAAAGACGACAAATAAAGCGCGAAAAGACGACAGAACGAAAAGACGACAGAAAGACAGAATAAAAATATGCCATTTCAAGGGTGAAAAGACGACAGAACGCCACTCGAAAAGACGAAAAGACGCCATTTTATATTGTCGTCTTTTCGTTATTTTGTGTGGTCTTCTGTCGTCTTTTCGCCCTTGAAATGGCGTTGTTTCGTTCTGTCGTTCTGTCATCTTTTCGTTCTGTCGTCTTTTTGCGCTGCATTTGTCGTATTTTCGTTTTGTCGTCCTTTCGTTATATCGTCTTTTCGTTCTGTCGTTCTGTCGTTGTTCGTTCTGTCGTCTTTTCGCCTTCCGGTTGACATGCACGTCTCGGTCATTGTGGCCATTTCACGGTGATTACTAAAAGTCGGGGACGATTTTGAATTGTTGGGGAACTGGGTCAAAAAGACAGGATGTGTGCATACCTTATGTCCAATCAATAATAAACGGAGGGTTACTATTTATTTTAAATGTTTTTTTTTATAAACGCAGAATGGTTCATTTAATATGAATATTAAAACATAATAATATGAAAATAATAGTTTGACTCTGTAATTTAGTAGTAACTTTTCGGGACTGATACTGAAGATCATGTCTGGACCAGTTGTACTAATTATCATGTTTGGAGTAAACTTTATATTCTTATTATTTAAACTGGTATGTAACAATGTAGGCTGTTTTAGCGGACATAACTATGGATTTTGTTTTGTAAAAATGTAATAAAATGACTTTGTATTTAATGATTTACTTTCCGGGTCCAATTAAAGGTAGACACGATTTTGGCTCATATTCGTCGATCTATTCAAACAAATGACAAGCAAAATATTGACTTTTAAATGTAACACTAACTTTAAGCTCGACTCTTTCGGAAAAAAGAGGAATTGTCATCACTTGATCGTCGTCTCCACTCGGTTGAAGTTGGAATGTACATGTAAGCTTGAATCTCCGAAACAGCTTTACATAATGGACTGTTACTTTATTCATGTGTTTGGTATCATTATACAAGGTCATACAGCCAAGTTACGGTCATAAACAACTATTAAATATGAAGTAATTTAAGATCCTCTGTCCATATAATATACATATTGCAATTAAATCTTGAAACTTTCAAAAACAACTGATTTGATAAAGCCAAACATATAATTATCACTTCAATATCCATTATAAAAGGTGTGAAAAACTAATTAATGAGTTGCAGAATCAATACAATTCATTACTTTTATTCGACATACCATAATTACATGTTTATTGTCTTACACAAGACTAGTGATCAGTATATTTATGATGACCATTCTGCGTTTATGTAAACGAGTTAACAGAACTAATAACCCTTCGTTTATTATTTATTGAACATACGGTATGCACACTCCGGGCCCTGTCGATTTTGCCCGATTCTCCGACAGTTCAAAATCGTCCCGACTTCTAGTAGTCACGATGAAATGGTTGCAATTACCGAAACGCGCATGTCAACCGGAAGGCGAAAAGACGACAGAACGAAAAGACGACAGAACGACAGAATGAAAAGACGACAGAACGAAAAGACGACAGTACGATAGAACGACAGAACGAAAAGACGTCATTTCAAGGACGAAAAGACGATAGAAGGCCACACAAAATAACGAAAAGACGACAATATCAATTGGCGTCTTTTCGCGGCTAAAGTGTCGTCTTTTCGCGTGGCGTTCTGTCCTCTTTTCGTCTCGAAATGGCGTCTTTTCGTTGTATCATTCTGTCGTCTTTACGTTCTGTCGTCTTTTTGCGCTGCATTTGTCGTCTTTTCGTCCTGTGGTCTTTTCGTTCTGGCGTCTTTTCGGGGGCGAAATAACGAGAAGACGAAAAACGACAATGGCAGAAATCAGCCACCATAGTTTAATGCCTGTTCTGATTCAATTGCGTGTCAGTATGGGTGTGTGAGTAGTTTTAACAGTGTGCACAATAGGAAATCATTAATCAATGATTTAAAAGTGTTGCAATGCTAACGGCAACAGAGAATTATTAAAACAACCAAATAGAGCGTTACTAGTCTGTAAGACTGGTTACAAATCTTTAAGAACACTGACTTTTATTTAAACTATGACTACAACTAATTGGGAAAGTAGAGTTTGTCGTTATGCAACACAATAGGCTGTTGTTGTATACGGAAAGCATAAAATAGATATAAAATACAACTTCGATTTCCCTGTTTTGGTTAATTGTTGTTCTAATGGAAACACTTGTTTAAAATGAAAGTAATTTTAGATCTTGGTCAAAGTATGTAAATTTTATTTCTAACTATCAGTGGTCTGGCTTAACAAATTAAATTGTTTTCTAAAATGGAGAGGTAAACAACTTTAATGTATTCTCAAAAGAAAGAAGTACAATTATTTAGACTGAACATGCTGAAAGCCGCAATAGCAATAATCTCCAGATTTGAACAAGGGATACAAATGAGAAGAACAAATAGCAATTTGAAATATGTCATTTGAGAGTCGTGACATGTACTTTAAAACGTGATAAATGTCAAAGCATCAGGAAAGACCTTTATTTGCACCTTCCAATTGAATATGGTTTGGGCTAGTAGCTCTGAAAAATAAGGTAATTATGTTTAATGTGTCTTTTTAAGCATCCATATTAGACGTATTATTTATATGAAAAAATGTAAACAATTTCGTAATAAACTATTCATAAACAGATGCCAGAAAAGACACAATTAAAAACAAATATGTATTCAATAAGCATTATCGACAACACGTCATAATAGTAAACTCGACAGCCTCGAATAGTAAATCTAACAACATTAATTGTAATTAATAATTAATAGAAATAATAAAATCAAAATACCCGTTATGAACGAGAGTCTCCGCATGGCAGGAAATGGATGGTTACCGGATGTGTCTAAAATATCCAACCTGTACGCTTCGCCACGGATTTTGTAAATTTTCCGGTGAAAATCCTCGATTGTTGGAGTATAGTTCTCATCATACTTATTGTTCAAAAACCTCTGGATGATTGACGTTTTACCAACTTTACTAGATCCGAGTATCACTAATCTCCTACAGTTTTCCTCCGGCGCGGTTTCCCCCTGCTCTATCAACTCCATATCCGGTGACAAGGGCGGCGTCGCGGACCAACACGAACACTTGGTGCTGTCCGTATTATCCTCAGCGAGCGATAAGCTCCATGGACGACTGCAAAATGGCAAGGAGTTCATGATTAGCGTGCATTTGAAGAACTTTCTTAGAAAATAGTACAATAATGTGCATGGCTCATAGAACATAGATGTTATCGCCGCCCAGTCGTTGTATCACTTCGTCAAACTCAGCCATATTTTTCATAAGCTTATTTTTTAATAAAGTAAATATCCAAAGTGGGAAAAACAAATGTTGTTTAAACTAACTGATGACTAATTTGCCATCTAAACGTGTTGAAGGAAACACATGATATACTAACTTCCTCTAAAAGTGCAACCGGAAATCAATGTAGCAACGGTTTTGCATTTATAAATTAAAATCCAATGTGTGAAGTATTCCTTTTTCTAGATACTTTTGTAATAGCCGCAATCTCAGCCGTCAATGATATGCGTATGCATTATCCCTATCATTATTGGATTTTTTTTCTCATCGCTACGTCTGTTTTGTTGTGGCGAGTCTGGTCGTTTTAAGTACTAGTTTTTACTTCTAGTGAAGTGAATGTCTGTCTAGTATCGCACGGAATCAAATGTGTTTAGAAATACGAACATCGAAATCAAGAACAAACGATTGATCCACGGACAGGGGTAAAGCGCTAATGTAAACGCCGAACGATTTGGAAGAAAATGCAATGCCAACTAAGCATTGCCAACCAATTACATGCGGTTAGACATGTATTGATTATGTATAATATTTATTAAATGTCCGTACATATCCATATTCCTTTCCGTGTTTGCCAAAATCCAGATGAGCCAACGACAACAATATGCGTAACATGTTTTATTTATTGTTTATCGTAATGGCTTCTAATTGTATGATTGTGTATGCAGTTGGTCTCAACATGAAGTAGAACATTAACTATCAATCTACCTACCTACCCCCTACTTACCTATCTACTGACATTAACTATCAATCTACCTACCTACCCCCTACTTACCTATCTACTGACATTAACTATCAATCTACCTACCTACCCCCTACTTACCTATCTACTGACATTAACTATCAATCTACCTACCTACCCCCTACTTACCTATCTACTGACATTAACTATCAATCTACCTACCTACCCCCTACTTACCTATCTACTGACATTAAGTAGCAATGAATCTACCTACCCCTACTTATCTATCTACGGACATTAACTATCTATCAATCTAACTACCCCCTACTGACCTATCTACTGACATTACATATCAATCTCTCTGCCTTCCCCCTTCTTACCTTTCTACTGATAATAACTATCAATCTACCTAACTATTCCCTACTTACCTATATACTGACATTAACTATCTATCTACCTATCTACCCCCTACTCACCTATCTACTGACAATAACTATCAATCTACCTAACTATTCCCTACTTACCTATCTACTGACATTAACTATCAATCTACCTGCCTACTTACCTATCTACTTCTACCTGTGTGAGGAACCAATTGAAGTCGTGCAGAGTCAGTCTCATCTGCCGGAGTATCACACCAGTATCCTTTATTAATCGACTGGGAGACATGTGTAACCCTGAGATGTGAGCATGAGGGAGATACAGGTAGAACTGGATGGATAAGTAAGGTAGAACTAGACAGATAAGTAGGTATAGATAGGTAGGATATTTAATGGTCTTCCTAATAGTGGTACGAACTGCATACACACTCACATATTAGAAGCAATAACAATAAATACCACATATAGAACAAGCAAAACGATTCAGAAATATTGAATTTTCTCAGTGTACCCCATAGCAAAAGGTAATATTATTAAAAACAGATGGAATATAATTCAGGATATGCTGTGACAAAAAAATAGGTTAGTTAGCAGTAATTAGCTGTGCGTTATAGTGTATAAACATTCCCTGTATGTATAAATTCTCAATAAAGAGCAGATATATACTGTTAAAAATGACACCTGTATTGTATGATGTCCTTATATAAGAACCCTGATCACACGTATCGCAAAAATATCATACTTAGGATTGTTACCTACAGAGACCTAAGAAGTAGATTAATAGGTTACGTCTCTGTTACCTTTTATTTGATTTGATTTACTGTTACTCCCACCAACACTCCATCACTCGCCCCCGCACCCCCACACCCACGAACCGTGTCGTGTCACAAGTCATGGGTGGGATTGTTACCAGTTATAAGTCTTGATCTTCTTCGACGCTTGATTGTACATACAAACGTTTTGACACTTAATTAGTGCAGGAAAAAATGAAACCGGAAACACGCGTCTGTAATTATTTTTATAATAATATGTTTGACCACCCATATTTAGTTCGTCGAAATAATGATGCAATTTCCCTCTTTGTTTTATTTATTAATTTAGTGTCTTTCTGCCGTTCTGTTTATATCTTCGATAGAAGGTGCGTCTGTATCAGCCAATCATAAACGGAATCTAGGTAAAATGGCCGCCGCGTCATTTTTTATTTTAGAAGAGCTGTTCTGAAAACAAACAAGCGTCGATGATCTAGACTAACTGTTATTTGATTTGATTTACTGTTAACTGTTTTAAATTAATTGTTATATGTTATCCCCAAACTCAATCCTGTTATGAGATTCCCCTTTTTACCACACCTCCTCATTATAGTTACCCTACAAGGCAAGCCGTTCCTTTTAAAAGGAACATTTATTTTCCATATCGTTCGGCGTTTATGTTAGCGCTTTATATCGATGGCGAGGATTTAATTGGAGACCAAATAATAAGATGTCAGTATAGAATGAGCTCGTATAACCAATGATAATTAATTAAAATACCTCGGCATTATCTAACAGTTTTGACGCAGACCTATTACGAACTCCGCACCTGGTGCCTTTTTACCAAGATAATAGTTCAAAGAAAATGTATACTTGCATTATTCAAAGGATATCGAAGAACATATTATAGAGTCAATGTCCTCCTCTCACTAAGATCAGACGCTCCATCAAGCTTTGATGTAAGAGGAGCAGTGCGTCACAGTATCAGGCACAGTAAACATCAAACACTTTCAGAGATGACAGAACACGTGGCTTCCTTTTAAAGATATTTATTTTAGATATAATCTGACAAAATAATGTTTAACAATTAACGCTGGGATATAAAAGTTTTTAAGTTTGTTTTTTTTACAAATTTAAATAAGAAAGATAAAAACAACTGTATCCTGAACTAATATCTGATCATATAAAATAGAATTTAATTCCAAATCCCTGCTTTCCGTTATCTTTGATTCTTTGTGGCACATGCTGCCTCACCCTGCTGGGTATATTGCTTTCCCTTTATGGGTTATGACTCCTCTAATTATATCTTCATTCAGAGATAAGATAAGATAAGATACTTTTATTGACTATTACAATTTTTCATCATTACAAATATATGACAATTATAATATACACATACGTGACAGATTTTAACATTGTACTTACAACAAAATAATCATTACGTTTTTCTATGCTTCATACATAGTTAAACAAAAAATACACATATTATGGTAGGTCAATGATACACGAGGATGTTCTGAATATGATATCTGGTTATGTTTAGTCTGTTAAATTGGATGTAGAAAGCCTTAATACAAACGCATCGGAAATAAATTTACTTAAACTAAGAATAATATATTTGTTTAATGACTGCAACAATACCACAAATTTAAACATGCTTGGTCTAGTTGTGTAATATTAAGGAATATATTTGTTTCTAAGGTAGAGTAAGTAGTACAGATCAAAATAAAATGGTACTCGTCTTCAATATCGTTTGTGTTACAAATTTCGCACACTCTTTCGTTTCTCTCTGTTCTCCCTCTAGAGTATCTCCCTGTTTCTATTCTTAAACAATGAGCAGATAATCTTATTTCTGTTATCCCACTTCTTAATTGTTTGGAGCATACTGTTTCTAGATATGTTTCAAAATCAAAACTTTCTTTCAGCACCTTATATAGCGTTAAGACTCTACTGCCTTCTATTTCAGATATCCATTGTTGCATGAAGTTATCAGACAGGACAAGGCCTTTAAGCGTGATTGAAAATATTGTTTTAATAGGATTTCAGTGTCATTTCTTAATTTAAAGCGAATAGTTAACGTACAGCGGACTTAAATATGTGTTCGAGATTCGTTGGCGTGGTGTAACATTCGCCTTTGGTGTCGTCTCCTAATTAGGTTATCTGCTTGACTGCTACAACTGTGTTTGTTCACTACAATTCTTCATTTATCTAGATATATTAAATTCTTATCTTTACCTTATACATTTGCTTAAAAGAGGAAGATTGGTATAGTCATACCAATTTAAAATCGTACCCCCCTCCACACCCCCCACACCCAATCCCCCAACCCACCGCACCCACACACTCCCTCCCCCACCCACTCCATAAGACAACGAAGCACAGTTGAATTGCTGTTTATCTTACCCCCCCCCCCTCCACACATCCAAATCCCCCAACCCACCGCACCCACACACTCCCTCCCCCACCCACTCCATAAGACAACGAAACACAGTTGAATTGCTGTTAAACAGTTAGTCCACACATTATCCTAAGTTAATCAGAGCAGGGAAGGATACACAGAAATACGGGAACCGTCCGAACGTGCTTGTTTGACGTGCTCGGGAGAAATACTACGGTAAACGAGACCTCTCAACTTTGCCGTCCGAAAGCGACTTGACCCATCATATGTCAGTTTGAAGCTTGTAATGTCTTCATCAAGATTAGCTATGGTTATGGACCATGAAAATGGTGTTGTGTCAAACAAAAGGTCCAAACAGAATAACATTATTTTAATACAACAATAATCATTAAGTGTGTCAGGTAATTCATTAGAAATGTGTTAGATTTACACAAGCGTAAAACGGCTGCTGGTTGTCAGGCGGACCTAGTAAAACAGTTCAGTTTTATCTTTTGATATTTTAAAAGCGCCTTAAATGAGTTAATTGTTTATATAGTAAAACTGCTTATGTTTGGTAGGTCAATAATGTATTTTTAAGCAACCGATTTTGAATGTCAATAAGTTTCCAATAATCTCAGACTACATTGTTTTCCCTTGTATGGTCATTCCGAAGATCGAATGCAGTTTTGTTATAGCAACATATTAATTATATTCCATAACATCTGTATATAGTCAAACATTTGTAAACGATTTTTTTTTTATCTGACTAAGAAGTTTTATTCTGTTAGTCGAAAGCGTTTCTTCTCACAAGTGGAAATGTTTATTTTACCAAGAATATATGAATTGTTATCAGACTATAACATACAGTTGGCATATGGGGCCGTGTTACATTGCAGTTCTTTCTTACATAAGCATATAAAGTACATACACGTCAGTATATTACAACACGATACAGAAGTCTAACAAGGAAATCACAGCACTCAGTCATCCAAAATCACGCATTCAAACCACACAGTAAGTTCATGGAGAAATAGAAGCAAAGTATTCGAAACACGAAACTAAAAGTCATCAGAGTTATTTATTGCTGTTCTGAAATTCGGAGGATATGAACAAGGTATAGTGGTAACAAAGTTAAATATAGCATGTGTTGCTAAATCAAGGGCCTTAACTCAGATGTTACTAATCCAATATACGTGTCCAAGCGTTCATTGATATCAACAATCTGGACGAGTTTGGTAAAGATCGGATAAAAGATGAAGAAGAAAGAATGGTAACAGGGCTAAAGTTAACGGACAACTGACAACTCGCCATCAAGCTAATGCCAGTAGATGTCGCGTGGACGCTTCATGTTCGCGTGGACGCTTCATGGTAAAGTAAACGCATTAATTTCCTGTGGTGTAAGATCAATTCATCAATATTGGTGGAACGATGATCCATCAATATTGGCGAAACGATGACTGGTCTTGTTATGACAATTAGATACACAGTGAACAGTTAAAATGACCATGTTTTTCATTATTATTGCTAACTATATACATTATTTAGAAATAATATAAAGTTTGCGATATTTTATTGGAATAAACAAGGCATGCATGTTAGTGATATGTTTCTATAGAAAATTATAATCAAACCGAGCAAAATCCACATCAATATCAGCATATATGTCATTTAAATATTTTACTTGTTGCCGAGAATGTCTTGAATCTGCTATGTAGTAGTAGTAGATGTGTTCGTGCGTTGCTGAGTGCGTATGTGCTTGTTGTTGTCTTCTGTTTTTGCATTGCGTATTTATCCAAATCGCCTGGCAAACTGGTATATAAAATAAACAGTTCGCAATGCATACAAATGCCTCCACTTATTCCGTTACACGTGTATGTATAAAACTGTTTGCTCCACGAAAAAGGCCTATATCCCATCATATCAACCAGCCATTTGGAATTGTAGGCAAGGCAATTATCACATCATATCAACCAGTCATACGGAGCTGTAGGCAAGGCAGCTATCAAATTATATCAACCAGTCATACGGAGCTGTAGGCAAGGCAACTATCAAATCATATCAACCAGTCATACATATCTGTATGTAAGGCAACTATCAAACCATATCAACCAGTAATACGTGGATATGTAGGCAAGGCAACTATCAAATCATATCAACCAGTAATACGGAGATGTATGCAAAGCAACTATCAAATCATATCAACCAGTCATACGGATCTGTAGACAAGGCAACTATCAAATCATATCAACCAGTCATACGGACCTGTAGGCAAGGCAACTATCAAATCATATCAACCAGTCATACGGATCTGTAGGCAAGGCAACTATCAAATCATATCAACCAGTCATACATATCTATAGGCAAGGCAACTATCAAATCATATCAACTAGTCAAACGGATCTGTAGGCAAGGCAACTATAAAATAATGTCAACCAGACATACGGATATATAGACAAGGCAACTATCAAATATTATAAGCCAGTCATATGGAGCTGTAGGCAAGGCAATTATCAAATCATATAAGCCAGGCATATAGAGCTGTAGGCAAGGCAACTATCAAATCATATAAGCCAGTCATATATATCTGTAGACAAGGCAACTATCAAATCATATCAACTAGTCATCGGATCTGTAGACAAGGCAACTATCAAATCATATCAACCAGTCATACGGATCTGTAGGCAAGGCAACTATCAAATCATATAAGCCAGTCATACTGATCTGTAGACAAGGCAACTATCAATTCATATAAGCCAGTCATACATATCTGTAGGCAAGGCAACTATCAAATCATATCAACTTGTCATACGGATATGTAGACAAGGCAACTATCAAATCATATCAACCAGTAATACGGATCTGTCGACAAGGCAACTATCAAATCATATCAACTAGTCATACGGATCTGTAGGCAAGGCAACTATAAAATAATATCAACCAGTCATACGGATATATAGACAAGGCAACTATCAAATCATATAAGCCAGTCATATGAAGCTGTAGGCAAGGCAATTATCAAATCATATAAGCCAGTCATATTGAGCTGTAGGCAAGGCAACTATCAAATCATATCAACCAGTAATACGGATCTGTAGATAAGGCAACTATCAAATCATATCAACTAGTCATACGGATCTGTAGGCAAGGCAACTATAAAATAATGTCAACCAGTCATACGGATATATAGACAAGGCAACTATCAAATCATACAAGCCAGTCATATGGAGCTGTAGGCAAGGCAACTATCAAATCATATAAGCCAGTCATACATATCTGTAGACAAGGCAACTATCAAATCATATCAACTTGTCATACGGATCTGTAGACAAGGCTACTATCAAACCATATAAGTCAGTCATACATATTTGTAGGCAAGGCAACTATCAAATCATATCAACTAGTCATACGGATCTGTAGACAAGGCAACTATCAAATCATATCAACCAGTAATACGGATCTGTAGACAATGCAACTATCAAATCATATCAACCAGTCATACGGATCTGTAGGCAAGGCAACTATCAAATCACATCAGCTAGTAATACGGATCTGTAGACAAGGCAACTATCAAATCATATCAACTAGTCAAACGGATCGGAAGACAAGGCAACTATCAAATCATATCAACCAGTAATACTGATCTGTAGACAAGGCAACTATCAAATCATATAAGCCAGTCATATGGACCTGTAGGCAAGGCAACTATCGAATCATATAAACCAGTAATACGGATCTGTAGACAATGCAACTATCAAATCATATCAACCAGTCATACGGATCTGTAGGCAAGGCAACTATGGAATCATATAAACCAGTCATACTGATCTGTAGACAAGGCAACTATCAAATCATATAAGCCAGTCATACATATCTGTAGGCAAGGTAACTATCAAATCATATCAACTAGTCATACGGATATGTAGGCAAGGCAACTATCAAATCATATCAACCAGTAATACGGATCTGTAGACAAGGCACATATCAAATCATATCAACTAGTCAAACGGATATGTAGGCAAGGCAACTATAAAATAATGTCAACCAGTCATACGGATATATAGACAAGGCAACTATCAAATTATATAAGCCAGTCATATGGAGCTGTAGGCAAGGCAATTATCAAATCATATAAGCCAGTCATATAGAGCTGTAGACAAGGCAACTATCAAATCATATAAGCCAGTCATACATATCTGTAGACAAGGCAACTATCAAATCATATCAACTAGTCATACGGATCTGTAGACAAGGCAACTATCAAATCATATAAGTCAGTCATACATATTTATAGGCAAGGCAACTATCAAATCATATCAACTAGTCATACGGATCTGTAGACAAGGCAACTATCAAATCATATCAACCAGTAATACGGATCTGTAGGCAAGGCAACTATCAAATAACATCAGCTAGTAATACGGATCTGTAGACAAGGCAACTATCAAATCATATCAACTAGTCAAACGGATCTTTAGACAAGGCAACTATCAAATCATATCAACCAGTAATACTGATCTGTAGACAAGGCAACTATCAAATCATATAAGCCAGTCATACATATCTGTAGACAAGGCAACTATCAAATCATATCAACTAGTCATACGGATATATAGGCAAGGCAACTAGCAAATCATATCAACCAGTAATACGGATCTGTAGACAAGGCAACTATCAAATCATATCAACTAGTCATACGGATCTGTAGGCAAGGCAACTATAAAATAATATCAACCAGTCATACGGATATATAGACAAGGCAACTATCAAATCATATCAACCAGCCATATGGAGATGTAGGCAAGGCAACTATCAAATCATATCAACCAGCCATACGGATATATAGACAAGGCAACTATCAAATCATATATGCCAGTCATATGGAGATGTAGGCAAGGCAATTATCAATTCATATAAACCAGTCATATGGAGCTGTAGGCAAGGCAACTATCAAATCATATAAGCCAGTCATACATATCTGTAGACAAAGCAACTATCAAATCATATCAACTAGTCATACGGATCTGTAGACAAGGCAACTATCAAATCATATAAGTCAGTCATACATATCTGTAGGCAAGGCAACTATAAAATAATGTCAACCAGTCATACGGATATATAGACAAGGCAACTATCAAATCATATAAGCCAGTCATATGTAGCTGTAGGCAAGGCAATTATCAAATCATATAAGCCAGGCATATAGAGCTGTAGGCAAGGCAACTATCAAATCATATAAGCCAGTCATACATATCTGTAGACAAGGCAACTATCAAATCATATCAACTAGTCTTCGGATATGTAGACAAGGCAACTATCAAATCATATCAACCAGTCATACGGATCTGTAGGCAAGGCAACTATCAAATCATATAAGCCAGTCATACTGATCTGTAGACAAGGCAACTATCAAATCATATAAGCCAGTCATACATATCTGTAGGCAAGGCAACTATCAAATCATATCAACTTGTCATACGGATATGTAGGCAAGGCAACTATCAAATCATATCAACCAGTAATACGGATCTGTCGACAAGGCAACTATCAAATCATATCAACTAGTCATACGGATATATAGGCAAGGCAACTATAAAATAATATCAAACAGTCATACGGATATATAGACAAGGCAACTATCAAATCATATAAGCCAGTCATATGAAGCTGTAGGCAAGGCAATTATCAAAGCATATAAGCCAGTCATATTGAGCTGTAGGCAAGGCAACTATCAAATCATATCAACCAGTAATACGGATCTGTAGATAAGGCAACTATCAAATCATATCAACTAGTCATACGGATCTGTAGGCAAGGCAACTATAAAATAATATCAACCAGTCATACGGATATATAGACAAGGCAACTATCAAATCATATAAGCCAGTCATATGGAGCTGTAGGCAAGGCAACTATCGAATCATATAAACCAGTAATACGGATCTGTAGACAATGCAACTATCAAATTATATCAACCAGTCATACGGATCTGTAGGCAAGGCAACTATGAAATCATATAAACCAGTCATACTGAACTGTAGACAAGGCAACTATCAAATCATATAAGCCAGTCATATGGAGCTGTAGGCAAGGCAATTATCAAATCATATAAGCCAGGCATATAGAGCTGTAGGCAAGGCAACTATCAAATCATATAAGCCAGTCATATATATCTGTAGACAAGGCAACTATCAAATCATATCAACTAGTCATCGGATCTGTAGACAAGGCAACTATCAAATCATATCAACCAGTCATACGGATCAGTAGGCAAGGCAACTATCAAATCATATAAGCCAGTCATACTGATCTGTAGACAAGGCAACTATCAAATCATATAAGCCAGTCATACATATCTGTAGGCAAGGCAACTATCAAATCATATCAACTTGTCATACGGATATGTAGGCAAGGCAACTATCAAATCATATCAACCAGTAATACGGATCTGTCGACAAGGCAACTATCAAATCATATCAACTAGTCATACGGATCTGTAGGCAAGGCAACTATAAAATAATATCAACCAGTCATACGGATATATAGACAAGGCAACTATCAAATCATATAAGCCAGTCATATGAAGCTGTAGGCAAGGTAACTATCAAATCATATCAACTAGTCATACGGATATGTAGGCAAGGCAACTATCAAATCATATCAACCAGTAATACGGATCTGTAGACAAGGCAAATATCAAATCATATCAACTAGTTAAACGGATCTGTAGGCAAGGCAACTATAAAATAATGTCAACCAGTCATACGGATATATAGACAAGGCAACTATCAAATTATATAAGCCAGTCATATGGAGCTGTAGGCAAGGCAATTATCAAATAATATAAGCCAGTTATATAGAGCTGTAGACAAGGCAACTATCAAATCATATAAGCCAGTCATACATATCTGTAGACAAGGCAACTATCAAATCATATCAACTAGTCATACGGATCTGTAGACAAGGCAACTATCAAATCATATAAGTCAGTCATACATATTTATAGGAAAGGCAACTATCAAATCATATCAACTAGTCATACGGATCTGTAGACAAGGCAACTATCAAATCATATCAACCAGTAATACGGATCTGTAGACAATGCAACTATCAAATCATATCAACCAGTCATACGGATCTGTAGGCAAGGCAACTATCAAATAACATCAGCTAGTAATACGGATCTGTAGACAAGGCAACTATCAAATCATATCAACTAGTCAAACGGATCTTTAGACAAGGCAACTATCAAATCATATCAACCAGTAATACTGATCTGTAGACAAGGCAACTATCAAATCATATAAGCCAGTCATACATATCTGTAGACAAGGCAACTATCAAATCATATCAACTAGTCATACGGATATATAGGCAAGGCAAATATCAAATCATATCAACCAGTAATACGGATCTGTAGACAAGGCAACTATCAAATCATATCAACTAGTCATACGGATCTGTAGGCAAGGCAACTATAAAATAATATCAACCAGTCATACGGATATATAGACAAGGCAACTATCAAATCATATCAACCAGCCATATGGAGATGTAGGCAAGGCAACTATCAAATCATATCAACCAGCCATACGGATATATAGACAAGGCAACTATCAAATCATATATGCCAGTCATATGGAGATGTAGGCAAGGCAATTATCAATTCATATAAACCAGTCATATGGAGCTGTAGGCAAGGCAACTATCAAATCATATAAGCCAGTCATACATATCTGTAGACAAAGCAACTATCAAATCATATCAACTAGTCATACGGATCTGTAGACAAGGCAACTATCAAATCATATAAGTCAGTCATACATATCTGTAGGCAAGGCAACTATAAAATAATGTCAACCAGTCATACGGATATATAGACAAGGCAACTATCAAATCATATAAGCCAGTCATATGGAGCTGTAGGCAAGGCAATTATCAAATCATATAAGCCAGGCATATAGAGCTGTAGGCAAGGCAACTATCAAATCATATAAGCCAGTCATACATATCTGTAGACAAGGCAACTATCAAATCATATCAACTAGTCTTCGGATATGTAGACAAGGCAACTATCAAATCATATCAACCAGTCATACGGATCTGTAGGCAAGGCAACTATCAAATCATATAAGCCAGTCATACTGATCTGTAGACAAGGTAACTATCAAATCATATAAGCCAGTCATACATATCTGTAGGCAAGGCAACTATCAAATCATATCAACTTGTCATACGGATATGTAGGCAAGGCAACTATCAAATCATATCAACCAGTAATACGGATCTGTCGACAAGGCAACTATCAAATCATATCAACTAGTCATACGGATATATAGGCAAGGCAACTATAAAATAATATCAAACAGTCATACGGATATATAGACAAGGCTACTATCAAATCATATAAGCCAGTCATATGAAGCTGTAGGCAAGGCAATTATCAAATCATATAAGCCAGGCATATAGAGCTGTAGGCAAGGCAACTATCAAATCATATAAGCCAGTCATACATATCTGTAGACAAGGCAACTATCAAATCATATCAACTAGTCTTCGGATATGTAGACAAGGCAACTATCAAATCATATAAGCCAGTCATACTGATCTGTAGACAAGGCAACTATCAAATCATATAAGCCAGTCATACATATCTGTAGGCAAGGCAACTATCAAATCATATCAACTTGTCATACGGATATGTAGGCAAGGCAACTATCAAATCATATCAACCAGTAATACGGATCTGTCGACAAGGCAACTATCAAATCATATCAACTAGTCATACGGATATATAGGCAAGGCAACTATAAAATAATATCAAACAGTCATACGGATATATAGACAAGGCAACTATCAAATCATATAAGCCAGTCATATGAAGCTGTAGGCAAGGCAATTATCAAATCATATAAGCCAGTCATATTGAGCTGTAGGCAAGGCAACTATCAAATCATATCAACCAGTAATACGGATCTGTAGATAAGGCAACTATCAAATCATATCAACTAGTCATACGGATCTGTAGGCAAGGCAACTATAAAATAATGTCAACCAGTCATACGGATATATAGACAAGGCAACTATCAAATCATATAAGCCAGTCATATGGAGCTGTAGGCAAGGCAACTATCAAATCATATAAGCCAGTCATACATATCTGTAGACAAGACAACTATCAAATCATATCAACTAGTCATACGGATCTGTAGACAAGGCTACTATCAAACCATATAAGTCAGTCATACATATTTGTAGGCAAGGCAACTATCAAATCATATCAACTAGTCATACGGATCTGTAGACAAGGCAACTATCAAATCATATCAACCAGTAATACGGATCTGTAGACAATGCAACTATCAAATCATATCAACCAGTCATACGGATCTGTAGGCAAGCCAACTATCAAATCACATCAGCTAGTAATACGGATCTGTAGACAAGGCAACTATCAAATCATATCAACTAGTCAAACGGATCGGTAGACAAGGCAACTATCAAATCATATCAACCAGTAATACTGATCTGTAGACAAGGCAACTATCAAATCATATAAGCCAGTCATATGGAGCTGTAGGCAAGGCAACTATCGAATCATATAAACCAGTAATACGGATCTGTAGACAATGTAACTATCAAATTATATCAACCAGTCATACGGATCTGTAGGCAAGGCAACTATGAAATCATATAAACCAGTCATACTGAACTGTAGACAAGGCAACTATCAAATCATATAAGCCAGTCATACATATCTGTAGGCAAGGCAACTATCAAATCATATCAACTAGTCATACGGATATGTAGGCAAGGCAACTATCAAATCATATCAACCAGTAATACGGATCTGTAGACAAGGCAAATATCAAATCATATCAACTAGTCAAACGGATCTGTAGGCAAGGCAACTATAAAATAATATCAACTAGTCATACGGATATATAGACAAGGCAACTATCAAATTATATAAGCCAGTCATATGGAGCTGTAGGCAAGGCAATTATCAAATCATATAAGCCAGTCATATAGAGCTGTAGACAAGGCAACTATCAAATCATATAAGCCAGTCATACATATCTGTAGACAAGGCAACTATCAAATCATATCAACTAGTCATACGGATCTGTAGACAAGGCAACTATCAAATCATATAAGTCAGTCATACATATTTGTAGGCAAGGCAACTATCAAATCATATCAACTAGTCATACGGATCTGTAGACAAGGCAACTATCAAATCATATCAACCAGTAATACGGATCTGTAGACAATGCAACTATCAAATCATATCAACCAGTCATACGGATCTGTAGGCAAGGCAACTATCAAATAACATCAGCTAGTAATACGGATCTGTAGACAAGGCAACTATCAAATCATATCAACTAGTCAAACGGATCTTTAGACAAGGCAACTATCAAATCATATCAACCAGTAATACTGATCTGTAGACAAGGCAACTATCAAATCATATAAGCCAGTCATACATATCTGTAGACAAGGCAACTATCAAATCATATCAACTAGTCATACGGATATATAGGCAAGGCAACTATCAAATCATATCAACCAGTAATACGGATCTGTAGACAAGGCAACTATCAAATCATATCAACTAGTCATACGGATCTGTAGGCAAGGCAACTATAAAATAATATCAACCAGTCATACGGATATATAGACAAGGCAACTATCAAATCATATCAACCAGCCATATGGAGATGTAGGCAAGGCAACTATCAAATCATATCAACCAGCCATACGGATATATAGACAAGGCAACTATCAAATCATATAAGCCAGTCATATGGAGATGTAGGCAAGGCAATTATCAATTCATATAAACCAGTCATATGGAGCTGTAGGCAAGGCAACTATCAAATCATATAAGCCAGTCATACATATCTGTAGACAAAGCAACTATCAAATCATATCAACTAGTCATACGGATCTGTAGACAAGGCAACTATCAAATCATATAAGCCAGTCATACATATCTGTAGGCAAGGCAACTATCAAATCATATCAACTAGTCATACGGATCTGTAGACAAGGCAACTATCAAATAATATCACCAGTAATACGGATCTGTAGACAATGCAACTATCAAATCATATCAACCAGTCATACGGATCTGTAGGCAAGATAACTATCAAATCATATCAGCCAGTAATACGGATCTGTAGACAAGGCAACTATCAAATCATATCAACCAGTAATACGGATCTGAAGACAATGCAATTATCAAATCATATCAACCAGTCATACGGATCTGTTGACAAGGCAATTATCAAATCATATCAACCAGTAAAACGGATCTGTAGACAATGCAATTATCAAATCATATCATCTAGTCATATGGATCTGTAGGCAAGGCAACTATCAAATCATGTCAACCAGTCATACGGATATGTAGGCAAGGCAATTATCAAATCATATCAACCAGTAATACGGATATGTAGGCAAGGCAATTATCAAATCATATCAACTAGTCATACAGATATGTAGGCAAGGTAACTATCAAATTATATCAACCAGTCATACGGAGCTGTAGGCAAGGCAACTATCAAATAATATCAACGTACAGCTAACTATTGATTACAGAGGACTTTATTGTCGCAGACGAAATAAAAGACAACATAATAATAGCAAACGGCATTTAATTACGTTAGATTAATGGCATTAATTATACTGCGCGTGCAAGTATCGTGTGTGACACGCATATTGCTGTCACGTGGTATTTTACGATTATATTATTTCCTACAGCTTTTACAAGGTCACCAAAACGTAATGCATTTTACATCAAGATTGCATTCCAAAGTTGCCAATCTGGCAACAACATTCCCAAGCAGAATACATATTATTCTGCTGCATTACATACTGTTCATTAATTTATTACGTGTATTTAATTACGTTTGCTTGTCTATGTTTTGCAATTATTTTAGAGGGCCAGTTAGTTGTATATTAAAACGTTCTTATTAAATACCATGTTTATATAAAGTATAAAAAGAGGATCTTACATGAGTGCTCATTCATTATTGAATTTATTAAACGAGTTGGCAAAATGATGTAATGCGAAGCTCATTCCGAGCAATATATCATTTTTGCTAACGAGTGTAATAAATTCAAAAATGAATGAGAACGAATGTTAGGTTCTATTTATCACATAATTGACATATCGACTTTTATTGCATTTTGCCTGTCGCGTTAACACGCGAAACCGACATAAACCGTGGGAATTGGATCATGGTCATTATCGAATTTTTTTTGACAGCACGTACTAGGCTTATTTGCATAGTTATATAACTAGCTGTATATTGAAAATATAGAATGGTGTTTTTCCACTCCCACGTCCTAAGTTATGTGATAAAGTAACATCCATACCTCCCTGCGAGTTTCTCGCGCCTGTTTGCACGCTATGTAACTAGATGTGAAAAATAAGTACATCGTACTATAAAACGTACATTAACGAATGATTGGTCTTCACGTTTTATCATGCACATTTTAAATAAACAGAATCTGTATATTTATTTTTGGCTTGTATTTTCGACAAGTTCAAATGATCCGTGTCACTGCCGATTAGATTCTGTTATCGGAGTTATTATTTTCAAGACACTTTTCTTACCTTGCGTTATATAAGACAGACAACTCTGACAAGACTCTTCATGTGTTTGATAAAGAGTTCTGGTCTGACATCTTCATTACATGTAATACAAATATCGTAGTAATGTTAGTTTAATCATTTTACCGATAAACTAGAAGATTGGACAACGCACGCAAACTACTGTCCATAGTCGACGTTTCACAAATTGATATATATATCATTTTATATTAATGTTTTTTACGTTTAGCTCATGCAATGTCATCTTCGGGCAGACGACATCAAATCGAGATGAGTTAATAGGTGCAAATTCGTATTAGACTTACCACCAAAAGGTTACTACTCATCACAGATGAAACAACGGCTGCTTAAAGGGACACACGGTTATCTTGATTTTTCAAAAAACTTGCGGCGTCCCGTTAGTTTTTCTACATAACTTGCATTTGTTCAATGATTAATATTAATTATAAAAATAGTATAATAGTATAAAGCAAATTATTTTTCATATTACTAACAGTTGGGAATATTGCACCAATAATATATTGATATCTGGATTAATAAATCGAGGCGCTAATTTAAATGCTTGAAAACTTCAAGATTGCCATGTGTCCCTTTAACGTCCTGTGTATAGTACATATCAAATGAGCTACCGAGGTCGCCATGTTCAGCTATAATAGTATTACCAGACGGAAATAAAGCAAACGGAAGGCCCTACAGTTTATAAACATGAGATAGATACGAGTTTTTTTTCAAAAGTTCGTAGACTCGCATCCATCAGACTGGTTCAGACAAGTGGATAGAGATACACCGCAAATACATTTTGTCGCACGGTGAATTCTTTGAAAACTATTAAAGTCGCGACGACGTTTTTTAACGTAGTTACGTAAATCTGGATGGCTTTGTTTGTTTGTATGGTGTGTTACGTCATTTTCGGTGGATGTTTAAAATGCATGTAACGTTTTTATATGATTAAATGTTTTCTAAGTATTTTACACACAAAGTGCAATTTATACGATTAGACATAATACATATAAAAATGTATTCTCATCTGATGTATCATTTCCACGAACTTTTGTAAAAAAAAAATCGTATAGTAAGTAAGTTAGTAAGTAATGATTTCTTTATTTATTGAGGGCGGCTCAATTGGCATAGTCAATCATTGGCATATAAAATCAATTTCTTCAAATGATAACATATTTAGAGAAATACGCGCAGTTTCAAGATTAATATATTCATGACCTTGTGTAATTGTGCATGCTCTTCTTTGTAATTTAGTAATTCTATATACATTGGTATTAGAAGTTTCCCCAAATAACACAGTATACAATATACATGGTAGCTTAAGCGTTTACGATCTCGTTATTTCCCTGCTCCCAATTAACCTTTAAAACCACTATATGTACACATTATATAAATGAAAATCGTAAAATGTTTAATATTATAATAATTATAATTATAACTAGCTCACCTTTTCACCAGCATGATGTTGTATGGCGAACGGTTGACGTACGGCATCGTCGTTTAGTGCTTAATTTTAAATTACCACAATCAATTCAAAATAAGCTGAGCTAGATGTGATAGATAGATAGATTCTTTTTCATTTCAATAAAAAACATGTAGTTATCTCTCCGATTAAATATATATAGCGCCTTAACCTTCAATTTCACGGAATGAGGTTTCGTATTCGTGTTACTCCTTATAGTTGGGAAGTTTTAGTGTGTGTACGTAAACTATTGACGTCAATGAAAGGAAACAGGCTCATGTATTCGCCATGTGCTTGCGGAATACTTGATGGTAATCTAAACAGGCAATTCGTGATGTTTTTGTTTTGCATGCAAAGAAAAAATAGAATCCTGTACACAGATTGTTTTATTTATGGATGTGTAATTGTATAATTTCACAGTCCGGAGTGATATATACCACTCAAGTTTTGCTAAACCTGTTTCGCCTTAGTGTTGAAACATTGCAGATGCGAAACTGTATTGTGTAGGGTGACATGCAAAACAAATAACAAGAAAACTGAATGCTAATCTGTTTTTGACAATAAAATAATGAATTTCACATACATTAATTGTAAAACAAAATTAATTGTTTAGTTTTATGCTGTTGGTTAAACCAGCCACCGTGACATGTCAAATTAAATATTAGTGCTTAAAGAACTTTGAGTAGTAGATTTGCGTGACATATCTGCGTGACATATCTACATGACACAGGTAAATGAAGCAGCAGGGGTAGCAATAGTGACATTGTGTTTGTAAAGTAATCATGACTTAGTTAAAGCATCTCAAAGACTTGCAGTTCAAACTGTAGCAATAGGTATGAGATTTTTGGGGATGTCATATTGTATTTGTGATGAAAGAAAAGTATGTGTTTAAAATTGGACTAGCAACATATGGAGACGCTTTCATTCAGGATGTTATCACAAGGGTTCAATATATGGGCGTGCAATCACGCGTTACTCTCTCTACTGTTAATGTAGGAAGTGCAATCACGCGTTACTCTCTCTACTGTTAATGTAGGAAGTGCAATCACGCGTTACTCTCTCTACTGTTAATGTAGGAAGTGCAATCACGCGTTACTCTCTCAACTGTTAATGTAGGAAGTGCAATCACGCGTTACTCTCTCTACTGTCAATGTAGGAAGTGCAATCACGCGTTACTCTCTCAACTGTTAATGTAGGAAGTGCAATCACGCGTTACTCTCTCTACTGTTAATGTAGGAAGTGCAATCACGCGTTACTCTCTCTACTGTTAATGTAGGAAGTGCAATCACGCGTTACTCTCTCTACTGTTAATGTAGGAAGTGCAATCACGCGTTACTCTCTCTACTGTTTATGTAGGAAGTGCAATCACGCGTTACTCTCTCTACTGTTAATGTAGGAAGTGCAATCACGTGTTACTCTCTCAACTGTTAATGTAGGAAGTGCAATCACGCGTTACTCTCTCTACTGTTAATGTAGGAAGTGCAATCACGCGTTACTCTCTCTACTGTTAATGTAGGAAGTACAATCACGCGTTACTCTCTCTACTGTTAATGTAGGAAGTGCAATCACGCGTTACTCTCTCTACTGTTAATGTAGGAAGTGCAATCACGCGTTACTCTCTCTACTGTTAATGTAGGAAGTGCAATCACGCGTTACTCTCTCTACTGTTAATGTAGGAAGTGCAATCACGCGTTACTCTCTCTACTGCGTTACTCTCTCTACTGTTAATGTAAGAAGTGCAATCACGCGTTATTCTCTCTACTGTTAATGTAGGAAGTGCAATCACGCGTTACTCTCTCTACTGTTAATGTAGGAAGTGCAATCACGCGTTACTCTCTCTACTGTTAATGTAGGAAGTGCAATCACGCGTTACTCTCTCTACTGTTAATGTAAGAAGTGCAATCACGCGTTACTCTCTCTACTGTTAATGCACGCGTTACTCTCTCTACTGTTAATGTAGGAAGTGCAATCACGCGTTACTCTCTCTACTGTTAATGTAAGAAGTGCAATCACGCGTTACTCTCTCTACTGTTAATGTAAGAAGTGCAATCACGCGTTACTCTCTCTACTGTTAATGTAGGAAGTGCAATCACGCGTTACTCTCTCTACTGTTAATGTAGGAAGTGCAATCACGCGTTACTCTCTCTACTGTTAATGTAGGAAGTGCAATCACGCGTTACTCTCTCTACTGTTAATGTAGGAAGTGTAATCACGCGTTACTATCTCTACTGTTAATGTAGGAAGTGCAATCACGCGTTACTCTCTCTACTGTTAATGTAAGAAGTGCAATCACGCGTTACTCTCTCCACTGTTAATGTAGGAAGTGCAATCACGCGTTACTCTCTCTACTGTTAATGTAGGAAGTGCAATCACGCGTTACTCTCTCTACTGTTAATGTAGGAAGTACAATCACGCGTTACTCTCTCTACTGTTAATGTAGGAAGTGCAATCACGCGTTACTCTCTCTACTGCTAATGTAGGAAGTGCAATCACGCGTTACTCTCTCTACTGTTAATGTATGAAGTGCAATCACGCGTTACTCTCTCTACTGTTAATGTAGGAAGTGCAATCACGCGTTACTCTCTCTACTGCGTTACTCTCTCTACTGTTAATGTAAGAAGTGCAATCACGCGTTATTCTCTCTACTGTTAATGTAGGAAGTGCAATCACGCGTTACTCTCTCTACTGTTAATGTAGGAAGTGCAATCACGCGTTACTCTCTCTACTGTTAATGTAGGAAGTGCAATCACGCGTTACTCTCTCTACTGTTAATGTAGGAAGTGCAATCACGCGTTACTCTCTCTACTGTTAATGTAAGAAGTGCAATCACGCGTTACTCTCTCTACTGTTAATGCACGCGTTACTCTCTCTACTGTTAATGTAGGAAGTGCAATCACGCGTTACTCTCTCTACTGTTAATGTAAGAAGTGAAATCACGCGTTACTCTCTCTACTGTTAATGTAAGAAGTGCAATCACGCGTTACTCTCTCTACTGTTAATGTAGGAAGTGCAATCACGCGTTACTCTCTCTACTGTTAATGTAGGAAGTGCAATCACGCGTTACTCTCTCTACTGTTAATGTAGGAAGTGCAATCACGCGTTACTCTCTCTACTGTTAATGTAGGAAGTGTAATCACGCGTTACTATCTCTACTGTTAATGTAGGAAGTGCAATCACGCGTTACTCTCTCTACTGTTAATGTAAGAAGTGCAATCACGCGTTACTCTCTCTACTGTTAATGCACGCGTTACTCTCTCTACTGTTAATGTAGGAAGTGCAATCACGCGTTACTCTCTCTACTTTTAATGTAGGAAGTGCAATCACGCGTTACTCTCTCTACTGTTAATGTAGGAAGTGCAATCACGCGTTACTCTCTCTACTGTTAATGTAGGAAGTGCAATCACGCGTTACTCTCTCTACTGTTAATGCACGCGTTACTCTCTCTACTGTTAATGTAGGAAGTGCAATCACGCGTTACTCTCTCTACTGTTAATGTAGGAAGTGTAATCACGCGTTACTATCTCTACTGTTAATGTAGGAAGTGCAATCACGCGTTACTCTCTCTACTGTTAATGTAAGAAGTGCAATCACGCGTTACTCTCTCTACTGTTAATGCACGCGTTACTCTCTCTACTGTTAATGTAGGAAGTGCAATCACGCGTTACTCTCTCTACTGTTAATGTAGGAAGTGTAATCACGCGTTACTATCTCTACTGTTAATGTAGGAAGCATGCGATTAATGCAGTTTATTCAGTTCGGAATAACATCCTTGTATAGCAACAGGAAGTTACAAGCAAAGGCAAAATATTATCTGTATGATGTATGGTATGTGCAGGACATGTAGGAGTAGTTAGTAGTGTCCACATATGTTACACATGTGCAAATATATGTACACATAAAGTAAATAAGTTACGAATGTGCAAATAAGTATAAGCATAAAGCAATTTTAATATAATGTATGTAGACTATATGTGGGAAAAAAATCATTGACGATTAGCAACAACTTTATTTCAAAGTCGCAGAGAGCGCAGGTCAGAAGCGCATTCCCTCCCCACTTCATCCCCTACCACTACACCCCCTTGGACTGTTATTTTTTTCAGTTGCGTTGCATTTAAATTGAAAATATGTAAAAATTATGACATTACCGTTCAGTACTCTTATATAGCGAAATTATTGCCGCTTTTCTCTTAGGCAGTGACACCATGAACCACACGCACGCATGCACAGACGCTCGCGAGCTTGAGCGCGCGCAGGCACACATATTATTACGTCTATGGTATTGGTTGTATTATGAGATGTTTTCCCTAATCATATTTTCAACTAAAACAAACACAAAATTGACAACTTCCATTTTCAAAATATCAGAAAATAGGAAATGAAAGGAAATGCGTGATATCAATTTGAAGAGTTAAGTCCATGCCCATAGTACCACAGAAACTGTTCGTTGCATTCGTACTTTCGGAATTATGACTACGATCCGCATTAAACACAGTACCGGTTCTTTTTAAATGTTTACTTAACGTTCTTAGTACAGCTGTATGGTAAAACCAAATCCTGTGAATCTCTGTGGAAACTGACGTCATAATAAAGGCTGTGTGTTTTGAAATTCGTTGATTAACTACTGGCTTCTGGGTACAATGAAATAAAGTCAGATCTAAACAAGCTAAAAATACACAATAAAACAGGAATGTTTACAACAAATGTGGGTGTCTGGATGTTAACACACACTCCATATACCAGGAATGTTGTTGTTGTTTTTGTTGTTTCCCGCCTATTAACGAGCTGAACTGTCAATATCCACCACCGATTTGTTCATACCATATTGTAAACTCTTAAACAATAAAAGGTGTTTTAAAATTTAAAAATGATAATAAATTCAAGAGTAAATAAACATGAAGAAATGTAAAAGAATTATATTAATAACTGAACTCAGGCAATACGTATGAGTATATTCGAAGGATGTTTCCCGAGATTGACTGTCTTTAAAGGTTGCCACTCGAGAATTATTTTGCTTAACCGTTGTTACCCAAGAATGAGTGTGATAAAGGTTATTACTCGAGTTTTAACGACTGCTTGCTTGCTTGATTCCTTGATTGATTGATTGATTGATTGATTGATTGATTGATTGATTGATTGATTGATTGATTGATTGATTGATTGATTGATTGATTGATTAATTGATTGATTGATTGATTGTATATCACATACATCACATTCATAGTTAAATTGCTTAGCCTAACTATACACATAAGAAAAAGAAACTCACAGCAGGAATTTCCACTATATATTGTGTGCACAGGACTATTAGACCTTTTCTTTCGGATAGCAAATAAAAATAGCACAAAGTACACCAATGTTTACCCCTTCAAATTGCATTATTGACAGGAAGCGCGTTTGGCTTAAAGAGGTGAGCAAAATAGGTTGTAATAACTTAACATTAATTCAGTACTGAAATGGCATACATTTTCATAGCGGAACTTCAACATTGATGAATTTCGTGTAATATAGAGTACTGTGATTAAAAAGTCTTAAGAAAGGCACAGCATATAATGATATGTGGACTGCATACAATATCAGATGTATCGCATATAATGACGAATGTACTGAACAACTGCATATAATGATATGTGAACTGCATACAATATCAGATGTATCGCATATAACAGAAGTACACTGCACATAATGATATGTGAACTGCATACAATATCAGAAATATCGCATATAACAGAAGTGCACTGCACATAATGACGAATTTACTGAACAACTGCATATAATGATATTTGAACTGCATACAATATCACATGTATCGCATATAACAGAAGTGCACTGCACATAATGATATGTGAACTGCATATACTATCAGATGTATCGCATATAACAGAAGTGCACTGCACATAATGAACAATTTACTGAACAACTGCATATAATGATATGTGAACTGCATACAATATCAGATGTATCGCATATAACAGAAGTGCACTGCACATAATGATATGTGAACTGCATACAATATCAGATGTATCGCATATAATGACGAATGTACTGAACAACTGCATATAATGATATGTGAACTGCATACAATATCAGATGTATCGCATATAACAGAAGTACACTTGCACATACTGATATGTGAACTGCATACAATATCAGATGTATCGCAGAAGTGCACTGCACATAATGACGAATTTACTGAACAACTGCATATACTGATATGTGAACTGCATACAATATCAAATGTATCGCATATAACAGAAGTGCACTGCACATAATGATATGTGAACTGCATATACTATCAGATGTATCGCATATAACAGAAGTGCACTGCACAAAAGAAAAATTTACTGAACAACTGCATATAATGATATGTGAACTGCATACAATATCAGATGTATCGCATATAACAGAAGTACACTGCACATAATGATATGTTAACTGCATACAATATCAGATGTATCGCATATAACAGAAGTGCACTGCACATAATGATATGTGAACTGCATACAATATCAGAATTGAATTGAATGTTGTTTAACGGCTCATTAACACAATACAGGTTATTTAGAGCCGCCCCAGAGAGAGGGGAAGGATACATAGGAATCCGGGAACCTGCCATACTCTTATTATCGAATAGATTCCTATGGTTCTTTAACGTGCTCGGTTGATAGACCGATACGCGGGACCGCCCAGTTAACGTCCCGATCCGACGGACGAGGCTAAGGAAAATGGCTTGCCCAAGAACACACCGACGGAACTCAGTGGCACCACGGAGGATTGAACCTGGGGCCTCCGGTTACAAACGCCGCGCTACCGACTGCGCCACGCCAGCCCTCTACAATATCAGATGTATCGCATATAATGACGAATGTACTGAACAACTGCATATAATGATATGTGAACTGCATACAATATCAAATGTATCGCTTATAACAGAAGTGCACTGCACATAATGACGAATTTACTGAACAACTGCATATAATGATATGTGAACTGCATACAATATCAGATGTATCGCATATAATGACGAATGTACTGAACAACTGCATTTAATATGTGACTGCATTCAATATCAGATGTATCGCATATAACAGAAGTGCACTGCACATAATGACGAATGTACTGAGCAACTGCATATAATGCGTTCACCACTGCACATAAAAGCGCACTAGTATTTACCGAATATAAAGATAAATGCTCATCATAAGACAGGCAGGCAGGCAGGCCTAGGGAAGCAGTCAGGCACGCAGGCAGGCACGCACGCATTCACACACACACACACACACACATACACACATACTATACGTCTATGGAAAAAATCCTGTGACCTCTAATATGTGTTCTAGTGTATTTTCATTTGTTTAAAAGTTAGTGCATTTGCATTGTCTTTTGGGGACGTAAAGGTAAATATAAGCCATATAGTGCGGTGTATGATAAACATGGCGTTTTGTCATGCTTTTGCTATAATTCTTCCCGTTAGTTAGTATTTGCATTTATGTTCATTTACTTTTTTATCATAACATCCCTTATTTGTAAATAGAATTATCATTATATTTTTATATTAATTTTAATAACTGTTTTATTTTTCAATCTTTCTTGCGCACAATACGACATATTTATGTGTCGACGTTCCGTAAAACACAATTCATTCATTCATTCATTCATTCATTCATTCATTCATTCAATTCATTCAATTCATTCATTCATTCATTCATTTATATGATATACAAAAATCCCAAAAAGCCAGTCAATGCCTTGGATGTAGCCAGAACAACACGAATAAACCATTCAGGGCACTATTGAAGGCAAACGTCATCACAGGATCCACAACATGTCCGATCATGGCACACTCAAAGAGGGAAAAAAGTGGCGAAATGCAAATCGGTCAACCACTGAAGATGAAGTGCGTTTCAAAATGATAAGGTCATAACCCCTTCTGATTTAACAAGTTTAATCGTGATAATGACCAAGGATCTTACGAAGTTGTAAATTTATAAATTCCACGCAAGTCAGGTTGTGAAAGTACATAGTCCTAGTCACAGAAGAGTTCTTTAATTACGTTTCATAATAATAATAAAATATTGCAAATGTTTTTTGAAGTTGATGGTAACAGTAGCCCTCATGGATTATTAAAATTATACTTCTTGTTATACATTTGGCTTATTATTTCCCCATTTTCAATAGAGAGATGATAATCGAGAAAAGAAGCGGTACTATCAGCAATAATAATTGTGTTGAGTTGAGTTTTTTAGGAGAGATAGTATTAACCATAGTATACATTCGAGTACTCAAACTGACAAGACAGTGTAAATAAATGTACATCCCATCAAAAGGAAATCTCAAACAATGAAGACCACACACAGAAAACGTTACACGTATATAATAGTATTAATAATAATAATAATAATAATAATAATAATAATAATATTTTATTTTTAATATTTTATTCAGACAACAAGTGTACATCAATTATCATATAAAATGTGCAAATGACAAAAGGAAAGAATTAGAGGAAACATATATATTTTGTTTAACAATTTACCACTCGCAAGTAGTATAGAAGTGTGGATACCAGGACAGTTTTTTCCCCTGGGGTCCGATTATATTAAACCATTCTATTACTACAGATTTTCCGTAATTAAACGTGTGGTATATTTCAATATAATTACCATCAACAAATTGCTCAAATGTTTTATTATAAAATTCTACAACCTGATCAACCCATAGAATTTTTCTATCTTCCCGTACTAATAATATTTTGGAAAGCTTTTGTAATTTCTAAACCAGTTTTATCCTGAAACCAGGCATAACCCAGGCAAATTTGCTAAATGCATCAATAATATAAAGCATGTATTTAATTTATTAAACTTTGAAAACGATTGCATATCAACTAAATCAGCCGACAATATTTATCAATTTCATTAACAATCACACGGCGTCGCTTTTACATTATTCGTATAGGCTTATGAAGTTCATCGGCTATTTTATATGTCCATCTCAACGCCTTTACTGTTTATTGATGCTCCAAGACCAAGCTTATATTTAGTACTAATAGCCGGCTTAATAATCAAGATTTTAGAAACAAATTCTCCAAGTGATTTACACTAATTAGTTTTTGAGTCAGTCAGCATGTTTTTATCACACATTGACTTATTACTAGACTTTTCGCCATAACAATAATCGTGCTCTTTACAAGTAGCATCTAATTCATTTGTTGGTTTTCAACTGTCAAATGGGATACCCAGACCGCAATATTTATAACCTGGAATTATTAGTCCCTTTTTAGGTAACAAAGTGAGAAAAGCTTTATGAATATCAATGTTTCCACCTTGTGCACTTTTAACAAATTGTGTTGTAGTAATACCGAAAGATGCACAAGTTGCTTTAAACATTAACCTACCATTTTTTGCTAACATCTACTGAGGATTAACATTTTCAGTAATCATCTTTCCTTTTAACACAGTAGCTCATATATAAGTATAATTAGATAAAATATGATTGTATTATGTTTTTTTTTTTTTTAATAGTTTTAATATTTTATAAAGAATATCATAAATCTTATTTCCGTCTTGAAACTTTTTAATGAAGAATAAACAGAAATATCCACAAAGTACACTTGTTTTATCTTGATACTGAATAGCGTTGTATTTTATATTAGGTATGTAAGTTAAAACTTCTTTTGGTGGACTTAAGCCAAACGGATTAAACTAATAATTATCGCAGTAACAAGTCCAGTGTGTACCAGGTCCAGTATAATCATCAAGATTAATAATGCCACAGTTTTGTTATTTTGTTTTGTTGGTAATTTGTTTTTTCTGAACACTCCCCTGAAGTTTTGTATACCTAACTGCTTAACCCATTTTATTATTTCTAAATTAGAAATAGGCTTGTTTTCTCCTAATTTACAAATCTACTTGTAAGCCATTTCCACCATCAACTCTTAATCCTTCCCTTTTCTACCTATTTTCAAACATTGGCCTGTCAAACCATTAATAAGAGATCCAATTACAGGAATTCCTAATGATGCAAGTAGTCCAAGAAATCCTCCGTCTTTTTGTTGTTCCTTTGTTAGTGTAATAGAGCAACAACATTTAGACTTTATAATCTTGTTTTCCTTGTGGTAGCGTTAATTTATTTGATTTAAAGGGGTTTGTAGGGAAACGCAATTCTTTCATAATTCAATCAGCCATATCCCCAAACTCCCATTACACCTTTTTAGTCGGTTATTAAAATCCTAGTCGGCGATCAAAAACTTTCCAAACTGGACCCGTATTCATGCGCGCGGCCATTGTTGAATGGAGACGTCATCGCGCCGAATGCACGCGCACTTCGGTGAATATCAAAATGGCGGACGCCGTCATCATGGACATATGTACATATATATATAATTCCATGCCGGCATGAATGAACCTTTCTCCAGCGACGCGCACATTTCAAGACACTCTATACTTGAAGCTTGAAAATATAGATCGATGTATGCCCATACAGATATCAGTTGCTTGTACAACAACCGGATCCAGTAATAGGGTTGTCTAAGATAATATGGACCTAGCTGTTCTGCTGAATATTATACAAATAGACATATTGCGTCTGTAGTTATGACACTTACTCGGGTCTTTTATTTTATATGTTCAGTGTAATTCTTTCGGTGGTTTATGGTTTTTAGCAGTTTAATACAGGAGTAATGTATTATAACTTTATTATAGTTGTTTTAGAATATTTTCACACCACACACAGCATTTTACCATTTGCACTTATACATCATGTTTATGTTTTATAACTGTGATTACTGACCGTATTTGGAACTATAACCACTTATGGTGGAATACACATCATCATAGAACTCTCTCTTTGTTTTCCATATAAGCTGTCTTTCAATGTGCAGTCAGTTGTTACAGTAAGGTCATAACATCCCCCCCCCCCCCCACCCCCGGTCAATCTGAACTATAGAATAAATCCTGAGGAAGCTGTCAACAGAAAATGTGGATCATAAAACCCAATTACTTCTCTGACAAGAGTCTCTCGCTTGCTAAGGCCTGCTTTATTTCAAATTTATTTCAATTTCTAGTGCCACAAACATCTCCAAATTTTTAACTTCTTGTCTTACTGCCGTTAAAGATCCAGTTAAACTATATTTTGCTAAAACTTATGAAAACTCAGTGATTTATTTGTTTTGGTCTATAAACTATTCTATGTTCTTGATAAAATTTGCAATAAACGTCAAGTTTCATCTATAAGCTCTTATGGCTTTTCTACACTATATACAACCTTACCACATCACCTTACCAAGGACAAACTTATTGCTCTTTTTCAAAACTTATTCGCTAGGGAAAATACTACATTAACATTAAAGCGGTTTTTACTAACGGCAGTTTAGAAAATTACACTAGGAGGTATGAAACGACAATTTATAGATAAATTGTTGGTATCCCTATGGGTACGAACTGTGCATTACTTGTCGCAGATTTGTTTTTATATTGCTATGAAAGAGATTTCATGTTGAGTCTTTCACCAGATACCCAGGCAGATGTTATTGAAGCCTTTAATAACACCTCTCGGTATCTGGATGATATATTGAACATTGACAATCCTTTTTTTTTAACTATGGTTAATAACATATGCCCTAAATAACTTCAACTTAACAAAGCTAATATTTCTGATAGTAACGCTTCATTTCTCGATTTACATCTCTCCATTGAAAACGGTGAAATAATTAGCAAAATTTATGACAAGAGAGATGGTTTTAATTTTGATATTTTTAATTATTCCTAATTAGATGGAGATGTTCCCCGAGAAATTTCTTATGGGGTCTATGTGTTTCAACTTATTCGTTTTTCTAGAAGTTGTACTCGAGTTGAGGATTTTAATATACATAATCGTTGCATTACTAAAAAGCTACTCCATCAAGGCTATCGTTATCATAAACTGCGTAAAACCTTTGCAAAATTTTATTATCGTAACCCTGATCATCTTTCCAAATATAGAAGTAATTTAAGAACTCTTCTGTGACAAGGACTATCACAGCCTGACTTCTATGGTGACGTGATTTACAAACTTCGTAAGATCCTTGGTCATGATCATTGTCATACTATCTTTGCTAAACTTGTTAAACTGTTACCAAAAAAGGTCTACAATCTTGTCTAGTCGTGCCATCAATGGTTTGTTCTCTTGTTGCTCTGGCTTCTGCAAAGTTATTGAGTACCTTTTATCATTCAAGTCATTTACTGGTAATAGTATTTCAGAAAGGATAGATGCAAGATCTTTGAAAATAATGGATGCGAGACGAATCTTAAGCCACCATCGATTGTAGTCAGTTATCACACAAAAATTAAGTATGCCAATGAAATTCTATATATAGCGCGAATAATCCTGAAATATGTTTATACTTAGACTGTTCAATTCGATCTGTCATTATTTGGGGAACTGCGCATGCGTGAACGAAAAAATAGTCATGATCGATTATCATTTGTGTTCTTTTATTAAAAAATATGGTTTCAAGGTTCCGCTACAACCCCTTTAAGTAGCGCTTGTTTTCTATCACTAGAGTTATCATTCCATTTCCAAATAGTTTACAAATTCCAGTACTTGCCAAACCACTAAGTGCTCCTGTTGCTAGTGGTGCTAATACGTTTGAGCAAATTTAACAACAATTATTATTTTTGTTTTAGTTAACAAACCAGCTAACGCTCACGAAAAAACTCCATTTTTAGATTTAAACCTCATTTCTGATTTTGATATATTTATGTCTAAACCATATCCGTTGTTTGTAGCTTTAATACTATTTCTAATTGGAGTAGGAACAAAGGAAAATCCCCAGTTAATTGGTTATCTTTAAGTGGTGAGACTGATTTTCTATTAAAAAATAGTTTATTATATTACCTGTCATACAATGCCATTAGAAGCCATTATGGTGGATGTCAACACAGGCATGGCTCCAATAAAACAAGCCTCCCTGCATTCAACTGTCAAATTGGCATCTTCTACCAGCTTCCTGTATAAAAATATAAAATGGACTACAGTGGCTTTCAAGGGAGCTAGCTGTGTAGTGAGACCTAAAAGATGAGGATTTTGTGTTTGAGAAGAACTCTTGTCTGACCTTTGCAGATAAAGAAAACATTTTTTGGATGTTTAACACCAGTCGTGATTCTAAATAAGGATTCGGTTAGTTGAGTACTTCCGCTTTCTTTTATCATTTCACGAAGATAAGTCCATCTTGTTGATGTCATATGATTTGTCATTACATAGCTTAAACCATCAGAATTAAATATCATGTTTGGTATCCACAAAACTAATTTATCAATAATTACTCTACCATCATCACCACTTGATTTAAAAATTAACACTTTATCATCTGTTAGTTTTAAACTAATTTGAATTTGTCTAGAAGGGAGCATGTTCGTTTCTAAACCTTCGAAAAATGAATATTCGTTTAATAGAATTATAGAGTTAACTTTTTTATTTGTTATGATTACAGCATGACGAGCTGTAAATGCTAAATTATAACCAGCTTGATTATGTCGTGTTTCCGCTAAAGCTGTAGTGTCTAAATAAAAGTATTATTTTTTTCCGGTTGTTTTTGCATAATCGTCAGACATTTCCAGTAAAATATTGACGTTGACAAATCTATGAAGATTATTACCGTCGTAAACTATTTTTTAATTAAATCAATCAATGAAGCTGCATCATTAATTAAAGCAATTATATCATCGTCTGCTAAATGAACTCCACCAGCAAACTTGTTTACTTGAACATTTATTTTCAAAATATGCGTTATACTAATCAAAGTGAGAACTTCTATAATTTATTGTAAATTGATAGCCTCTTTTGTCTAGTAGCATTTCCGGGTTTTGTTATAGGGTATCTAATTGAAAAGGTACATGTTCATATCAGGTATTATATTTTTCACTTCGGAATATCTATATATACAATTTTTATTAATTATTCGTTTATTTATTGTTTCAATTTTTAGTTCATGTTCTGTATTGTAATCTATTAAGTTTTGCAATTTTACATCTCTGCAGTTTCAGATACAGCTTCTACTGTATCCTCATTTTTACTATCAGCCTTTGTAAGTGTTTTTAAGATTATTTCTCCTTTTGGTTTAGGTTTTACAACTGAAACTAATTTATAGCAGCCATTTTCCCTACTTCATCTCTAAGATTCTTAGAACCACTCTCTAAGATTTGTTTTCCAGCAGTTTCTAGTGCTTTATTACCTACTGTTTTTACAGACTCACTAAATATCTTTGAGCCAACTTTTGAAAATATATCAAATATGCCAGTCCCAGTCAATCTGTCAACTTGAGTATATGTTTCTGTGATAGTGTTATACCCTTTTTTAACGTCCCATATATAATTATTGTCAGATAAAAATTACGTCAATTATTTTAAAACAAATCGAAATGATGTATGAACTCCATTAAGATTAATAATTTAACCAGAGAAATCGGTTATATAAATAGTAATTCTGTTAATGACTGTTGTATTAAATTTACTCTTATCTGTTCATCTTTAAAAGGATATGACAATGTCAGGCCAGCTGTACTTATTTCATGCATAACTATCCATATGAACCACCAACAAAATAATAACTTCTCAAATCACAGCGAATATATAAAGTATCAATATAATTTGTTATGTGTGGTGTTACTGTTCAAAATTCAGTTCTCTAATAATTGCACATTTTGTGTTTTTGATGTCTTATTTGGCCTTTTATTCATTTTTAAATGTGTTCGTTGTTTTTGTGTGTGTTTGTGGTTGACTGTCGTCCTTGAATGCAGCTTTTCCTGTTCGATTTTTATATCTATATTTGTCAAAGCCAATTAAGGTATGGAAGTGTATGAGAGTGGACCTTTGGAAACGGCACATACGAAATAGTGCAGTCTCGGTTTGATTGAGACTGTTCATGAACGTTAGTGAAATTTGCTAGCTACCGCTCACGCCCTCTAGCGCCGGGTTGAGCAGAACTCAATATTCATAAAATCAATAGTACATAATTTTAAACATACCGCAGATGGCATGCATATGACGGTGGACATAGAGATCTTTGCTTCCCCCATGTCCAGCGGCGTACGGTCCTAGTATCTAACAAAATACTATGCCGCCCCGAAGAGAGAAATAAACAAAATGGAATTTAGTTGGGAGCAGCGGTTATGAAGCCTGTGTATCACAAGTAACAGCCAAAAGACTCCCTCAAGTCAACTATAAAATTATTATGAATAACTAAACATTTGAAGCTTGATGAATCAATCTCAATTCTTATTGGAACAGGCGAGTCAGCAGTTAAATCACCGTTTACAGCCAATGTTTCTTTTATATAATTATCGATATCAGCATAACTATAATTTCCCTTTGTAAAAATAATTTTTTTCAATCTTTTTCATTAGAATACCATATAACTTTGTTAATAAAATCCTCACTTATAGTATACCAAGAGTAATTCATTGAATTACTCTTATCAAGTACAATGTCATACTGTTTGTTCTTGTCAATGATCAATGGTCTATCAAATACAGTTGTAAAATTACTTGTTGTATTAGAACTATTAATTATTGAAGTGTTTTCTGATGATAATTCAATTTTCTTTTCTATTTAATATAGGTTAGATTACATGAAACGCTTAAGTAGCTAAACATTATACATATGAATAGATAAAATTAGCTACCTATATAAAACAGTTTAAATAAATACTGCAAAGGTGATCGCTTGGAAGCAACAAACACAAACAAGAGAGAATAGTACCAAACTCGGTTTTGCTTTAAAATGTGTTGCCGATTACAGTTTTATCAATGAGTTTGATACTTATTGAACGAGGTTGTTTTTTGCAGATAAAACGTTTATAATTATGTATTATGTATTGAATAATTATATAATTATTCATATGATAATACAAAAATAAAACTTGCATGTTTGTTTTAATATTTAATGCGTGAAAATACGTCCCTTCGAAACAGTCTTTTCGGAAAGAATCGCGAATCGCCATCTAGCCCCGGGTTGGGCAGAACTCAATATTCATAAAATCAATAGTACATAATTTTAACCATCCCGAAAATGGCATGCATATGGCGGTGGATATGGAGATTTTCCTCCCCCATTTCCAGCGGTGTATGGTCCCAGTATCTCACAATAGAAATATAAAAATATCGGACAGGGAAAGTAGCATTCAAGGAGGACAGTCAACCACAAAACACACAAACAAACACACAAGTGTAAGGTTTGATGCACCCTATAACCGGTTTAAACCCCCTGTGGCCTACTTTGCCTCTGACCGTTCCAAGGCGGTAGCCCTATTGTCAACCCTTTTGTGTTTGTGATGTCGTTTGCATTTAATATTACTTTTTCCATCTTGTTTGTCTGTTTGCGTGTTTGTTTCTGTGTTTTGTGGTTTACTGTCCTCCTTGAATGCTACTTTCCCTGTCCGATCTTTTTATATTTCTTCTTGGCAGAAGCCAGAGCAACAAAAGAATAAACCATTAAGGGCACGACAAGAAAGATCATAGACAAACATCAAACGCCACCGTCCCAATGGGCTTTAGTAGGCGTCATCAGCATGTAAAAGGTTCCACCACCAAGCATGCAGTACGTTGCAAAATGATAGGGTCATAACCTCTTTTGATAAACAAGTGTAACAAAGATAGTATGAAAGTGATATGACCAAGAATCTTACGAAGTTTATAAATCACATCACCATAGAATTCAGGTTGTGATAGTCCTTGTCGCCGAAGAGTCCTTAAATTACCTTTATATTTGGAAAGAATATCAGGGTTACGATAATAAAATTTTGCAAAGGTTTTACGAAGTTTATGGTAACGGTAACCATGATTTAGTAGCTTTATAGTTATACAAAGATTACGAATATTAAAGTCCTCAACTCGAGTACAAGCTCTTGAAAAATGAATAAGTTGAGACACATACACCCCATAAGAAGTTGCTCGGGGAACATCCCCATCCAAGTGGGGATAATTAACAATGTCAAAATTAAAATCATCTCTCTTGCCATATATCTTGCTAATTATTTCACCATTTAATCGAGAGATCTAAATCAAGAAAAGAAGCGTTATTATCAGATATATTAGCTTTGTTAAGCTGAAGTTTTTTAGGATAAATATTATTAACCATAGTTGGAAAGAAAGGGTTGTCAATGTTCAATTTGTCATTCAGATACCGGTAGGTGTCATTAAAGGCTTCACTTGTGCGATGACTGTACTACCTCTTGGGACTCTATGATTGTACCTACTGAAACCCCAACTAGGGGTGGTGGGTGCATGAGCTTTCGTCCCTCGGGTTTTCTCGTCGTACTCTAGATTGGTTTTCTCTTTAGCTGCAACTACTATGGTTGTTCAGTACGATTCTGGATACATCCTGAGATGTTTATTATTTTGTATGTATATCTTTAGTTAGTTTCTCTGGATGTGGACTTTATTGTTAGAGATTTCCTTTTGATGGGATGTAGTTTTGTTTACACTGTCTTGTCTATTTGGGCCTTATTGCCTACTGACCATTCCAAGTCGGTAACCCTGTCTTCACCATCCTTTTTGTTGTTTTTTGTCTCTTTCATTGTAGTTTCAAGTCCATGTTTGCAGTACAGTGGCCTATTTTGCCACTGACCGTTCCAAGGCGGTAGCCCTATTGTCAACCCTTTTTGTGTTTGTGATGTCGTTTGCATTTATTATTGCTTTTGCCTTCTTGTTTGTCTGTTTGCGTGTTTGTTTCTGTGTTTTGTGGTTTACTGTCCTCCTTGAATGCTTCTTTCCCTGTCCGATCTTTTTATATTTCTTTTCATGCACAATAGTATTGTTTGTGCCGTGTGGCGACCGTAAAAAGTCTCCCCGTACATCCAATCAATATTGTTATTTTTACATCCTACAGGGATTGTATGCCATTCTTTGATCCAGTTTTTCCTTAAACACGTGTGTTTCATATACCGCGTTGAAGGTTTTGTGCTGATCGACATTTTGGCCCATTTTATTAGGGTTTCCTTAACTTTCCTCATTATCTTGTATTAGACACTGATGTCGAGTTTTGGACCTCTTTTAACAGTCCGTAAGTTTACTAATATTATTTCTTATGATCTTTGATACGATTCTATTTCGTATCTCCAATAATTACTAATTGGCCCTTATTTCGCTTTTCGCAGAATGGTATTACTCTCCAAATTAACAATTATGAGTCTATCAGTTTAAACTTTAAAAATAAATCTTTCACCTCTTCGGTTACACTCTGCGTCATCAATACAATTTCCACAAAATTCCTCTTCATTTCTTAGAATTAAACCATATGTACGCCTTACACCTTTAAATCTTCATTCGGCAACCCCGTTTCATGTTCCTTCTAATAATATTACTAGGATTTTTAATAATGGCTCAAAAGTTTCCGTAACTCCTCTACGATCACCTGTTTTGAGGAAATACCATATAAAGTCTCCTTTCAGAAATCATTTAGTTCATTCAAAGCGCAGGGTGTTTCCCTCTATTAATAAGTGCAATACTAAGAGGTGCAGTTGTTGCAATTATTTATCTTGCAAGTCCACCATTAAATCAGCTGTTAATAGTAGATTGTTTAATGTATGTCTAGCTTCTAATGTTGATTGACGTACTTCTCACGTAATTTATTTTCTGACTTGACATGCACCAAGTTGCGATATACAATATGTTAGACAAACAGGTCGATCCTTAAAAGTTTAATTTCGTGAACACAAATATAATGCAAGTAATCCTAAAAAGTTGAAAAATTACTTGTACCAACACTTTCGTCAGTCAGGTCATAATTTTAATAACGTAACTGTTCAACCGGTTGAATATATATTTTTTGATAATGATGCTACTAAAAGCTTTAAAATAAAAGCTAGACATATTGCAGAATTTAAGTGGATGAAAAACTTACAGACACCTTATCCACTAGGCCTTAATGACAATATTTATCAAGAAGGAAATATTTCTAAAGATCCTAATATTGACATTTTTTCTATATTTTCTATCCGAAAGCGTAAAGCTAGGTCTCATGGTCTTAGGCGTAATGGTAACATCAAACGTAAATCGCGTGTAATTATTTCTGTCGCTGATTTACATACCATTTTTAAACAGTCTGGAAAGCACTCTATGCTTTCGCGGCTTACCTCTTTGTCCATTTCATCACTAAAGTTGATCGACGAGGAAGCCGACAAAATTTTCATTCGTACAGATCCCTTGTATAACACTGCTTCCATAGTTCAAAGTTATACACAACATGTTCTCCGACCCCATATTGACAAGGAGTCTGATCACGTCAGGCATTTTCTAAAACTACTATATATTAACAAAGGTATTGATTTCATTGGCATGCCTAGTATTTTTCGAGATACTCATGTAGTTGATTCTATCCCAAAATATTTCAAAAATTCTGAAAGTCCTGTAATTTGTTACAAGTATGAAAAGCCTATTAGAAATATTATTTTCAACTACAACAAAATAGTTTCTGACCTTGATATAGTACATAATACTACATCAAAATTTTGCTATACTCCATAGGTCATGTTATCACTGGTAATTTTGATATTATTGATAAACGTATTCGGCATTTGTTTTCGAAAGGTCCTAAATAATAGATTACCTTCAACTATTGGTTTTAATGCCTGTCGTGCCCAGATCGCCCACTCCATTGAAGATTTTAGTACCAAATGGTGTCGTAGAGAACATGCGGACCCAAACTCACTTTCTACTTGGAAAAAGTAAATTCTGAAAATTATAGATACACGTATTAACTTTTATAATGCTAACCCCGCTTTACTTCCTCCGAGACCTAGGTTTTCCTTTCGTAATTTAAAATCGGGAATTCAGGAATTTCATAATAAATTTGTTTTAGTTCCTGCAGATAAAGCAGCTAATAATGTAATTATTGTTTGACGCCTACATTACGTCAATGTTTTATCTCTGGAACTCGGCAGCACCAATTCGTATACTCCAGTTAATTCTACCGAGGATGATGTTGTTTCCGCACATATCACTCGGTGCACTACTTTTAAGGCTGGTGTAAACGATAAGCAAAATAAACTGCCTACTATGTACTGGATTCCTAAATTACATAAAAATCCATATAAGGCTCGCTTTATTTCGAATTCTAGTGCCTGCACCACAACAAACATCTCCAAACTTTTAACTTCTTGTCTTACTGCCGTTAAAGATCACGTTAAACTATATTGTGATAAAACTTATGAAAACTCTGGGATTAATTTATTTTGGTCTATAAAAAATTCAGGAGACGTTCTTGATAAAATGTTTAAGAAAGGTCAAGTTTCATCAATAAGCACTTATGACTTCTCTACACTATATACAACCTTACCACATCACCTTATTAAAGACAAGCTAATTTCTCTTATTCAAAAAACATTTGCTAGAGAAAATACTACATTTTTGGCATGTAATAATATAAAAGCGTTTTTTACTAACGGCAGTTTTGACAATTATACTATGTGGACTTGCTATGACGTTTGTGAAGCACTCATCTTCCTATTAGATAATATTTTCGTCAGATATGGAACCACCGTTTATAGACAGATTGTTGGTATCCCTATGGGTACGAACTGTGCACCACTTGTCGCAGATTTGTTCTTATTTTGCTATGAACGGGATTTTATGTTGAGTCTTTCACCAGATACCCAGGCAGATGTTATTAAAGCCTTTAATGATACCTCTCGGTATCTGGATGACATATTGAACATTGACAACCCTTTCTTTCCAACTATGGTTAATTATATTTATCCTAAAGAACTTCAGCTTAACAAAGCTAATATATCTGATAATAACGCTTCTTTTCTTGATTTAGATCTCTTGATTGAAAATGGTAAAATAAATAGCAAAATCTATGACAAGAGAGATGATTTTAATTTTGACATTGTTAATTATCCTCACTTGGATGGGGATGTTCCCCGAGCAACTTTTTATGGGGTATATGTGTCTCAACTTATTCGTTTTTCTAGAGCTTGTACTCGAGTTGAGGACTTTAATATTCGTAATCTTTGTATAACTAAAAAGTTACTCAATCAGGGTTACCGTTACCATAAACTTCGTAAAACCTTTGCAAAATTTTATTATCGTAACCCTGATCTTCTTTCCAAATATAATAGTAATTTAAGGACTCTTCTGCGACAAGGACTATCACAACCTGACTTCTATGGTAATGTGATTTATAAACTTCGTAAGATTCTAGGTCATGATCATTCTAGGCTGTGGACCCTATGATGACGTCAACCCAAAGTCAAAAAGGACGGTGACGTTTGATGTTTTCTGCAATCTTGTCTTGGCTTGTGTCGCAGGATGACCCTAGTGGTTGGGGCTAACTCGGGAAAGAATCAATGACGTTGAATGCATTTACATAAGTTTAATGCAACTTTTAAAATATGTTAAATATATATACAATTATCAAAAAAACAAGCGAATACACAGATGAAATATGAAAAGACTGTTCTAATGAACGTTTAAGAAGTTCTTAGTATTATCACAAATACTGAATGTGTCGACTGATTATAAACGACACTAAAGTGTTGTTAAAGTTATAACAATGTTGATCTATGATCTAGCGCGATAACTGTGTTGCGCGAGAGCTCATGAATATGATGATGCGCGAATCCAATGGGTGATTGTCATCAAATGCCTTCTATAATGGTTGATGACGCGATATAATGACGGTTAACCTCCACTGAGGTTGTGGGTGATGTTCTTCCAGTTGAGACTGATAACGGGCCCACCTCCTGCCCCGGGGGTTGTAGATTCTATAACCTGGCCATGTTGCACAGGTACGGGGACCGTCTTCACCGCTCGTGACGTTATAGGTTGATTCTAGTGTTGAATCACCTAAAGGGCTTACACACCCTAAAGGGTTAGCTCCACTCCGGGAGGCTTATATCCAAACCTGGATGGCTTAGGCTGTAATTATACATACGTTTTAGGCGTCGGTTGAAATACATAACGATCTTGCTTAATTATCATTACCCAAAAAATCATTATTTGATAAATATATGTAAGCTGTACTAATGATGAGTAGCAATATATACATATTCTACAACGTCATGTATACGCCATGTACGTCGCTGTTAACTAGTCACTCATCTCATTGTTACCTAATGCACCTAATATACAACATTATCAATGCAATCGTGTATTACAATCACTGAGTTATACGCCAACGTTAACTAATGTAACAATTATACAACGTTATCAAATTAATATTGTTTTACAATTAATGATCAATTACAATAATTACATCGAATAAGGTAACTTCAAAATCATATGCTAGTCTCAAGTTAATGTTTGAGAAACATAAAAGCTAACCGGATGTCGTAACCGCCAACCAAGATGGCTCCGCCCACTGAATACAAATGTACGATAAAAGTTCATAAAATAAATACTGACCATATATTGCCTGTAAATTTCGCCGTCCACTTCTGCTCCAAACAAAGCAACTATCGAGCAATCCCGGGCAGAACTAGAAGACAATGGATTTTATAGCAAACGTTACGCCCAAACCATTATTTCTTCCGTTCAGTCCGTGACATACGTGGCTAAATTCGCAGTATTAAATTCTACACGAAAGGACCCTTACACAATTTTGCCTTTTAAGAAGATAGACCTATACTTTTACATGCATTAGCACAAAACTAAAATTATTAAACGGCCCTTCCGGACACCCTATGGCGATCACATAAAATGTGCACGGTTTTCCGTGTTACCTGAATAGATCATGAACATTGTGAATTTGGTTCAACTAAACAATGGATTAGGGTGTAACTAACAGGTGCTTACAAGAGCTGTGCACGACCAATACGCTCTACCCGTGACATTTTGTGACAGCTTGCCCTCATGGTTTCTTCTCTTGTTGCTCTGGCTTCTGCAAAGTTATTGAGTACCTTCTTTGTACACTGTGTCGTTTTATTGGGATGACAGTAGGGTAAGTGTGAGGTTTGGTGCACACTAGAACCTGGTTTAACTCCCCAGCGGCCTTTTTTGCCACTGACCATTCCAAAGCGGTAGCCCCATTGCCAACCCTTGTGTGTTTGTGATATTTTAATTTGCCTTTTATTCATTTTAAAATATAGTTGTTGTTTGTTTCTCTGTGTGTTTGTGGTTGACTCTCGTCCTTGAATGCTACTTTTCCTGTTCGATTTTTATATCTATATTTATAGAGACAAATATACAATATGAAAACCTTAATTGTGTAACATATTTTGAACACCAAATTTGACATTACTCATTAAAATAATAAACAACAAGTTAATTGCGAGCAAGTATAAAGCGTCAATACATGGTTTACAATTTAAACTTCGACAATTTAACACGAATCCAAAATATAACAACATACACTATAATGTCCGATATTTTCTGACATTTATCCTTCCGCATGGTAACGGATCTATTTCAGTTGATATAATACACATTTAAATGCAGACCAGAAGCAGGACAAATTACAACATATTAATCCTACGCGATCTTCAGAGCGTGACATTCTGTGAATTGGACTAATAAAAAGAACAAAATTAAAATAAAAATGTTATTGTGCTGTTATTTAAGCTTATTTCTTTTTTTTTTCTCTAATTGCACATTACCGAAACTCTATAGTATAGTCATGCTCAAAAGAGTGCGCCGGCTATAACGAAGTTACGTAATTTAAAAGAGAGAGAGAGAGAGAGATAGGAATAAAGAAAAAGATAGAAATACACACACAAAAAATACAACATCTTTAATCCACAACAATCACAGTTTTGTTGAACTGTTTTGGTGAAAAAATCGTTCCTCAACCGGGACTCGAACCCAGGGTCTCTGGTTTACCGCTCTAACCACTGAGATATCGAGGACACACGGTTAGGAATCGATATTTCACCATATACCTGTACCCGGTCACACTTGCTAATAATAATAATAATAATAATTAAAAACATCATTCAGTCTGACACGTTCACCGATTTAAACGGGAATACATACAACGTGAGGATCTTGATCACCTGCAAATCAACCAATGTAGTTTATGCAGTGTACTGTAGTTGTTGCCAGGGATACATATATGTTGGAGAGACGGGTGACACCCTGTATCAGAGACATTTGCTGAACCTATCCCGAATACGGACACAGTACAACGATCCGATGGCAGCACACTTTTACACAGAAGGACACAGTATCAGTGATTTTAGGGTGATGGGAGAAACTGAATGGAGACGAGCAATACCGGAAAACAATTAAGAAGTTATGGAAGAGTAAGCTGCGAACATACCGGCCATATAGCGTCAATCTGAAGGAAAAGCGCGCCATTACACGCGACGTTATTTCGCGCCCACATCCGTTTTATATGTATATACTGAGTAATAAATTAGCCCTGACGAAGCCCTGTGGGGTGGGGGGGGGGGGGGTTAAACCAGGTTCTAGGGTGCATCAAACCTTACACTTACCCTACTGTCAACCCAATAAAACGGGACAGTGTAAATAAAGAAATCCTCGCCATGAACTATGCTCTAACAAACAAGGCAGAATTAATAGGCAATATAAGTAAAACACAAAGATGCTCGTGTATATATAAATACAATAAAATAGCATAGAACGCCACAATGAAGGTACTCAATGATTTTGCAGAAACCGGAGCAACAAGAGAACAAACCATGAGGGCACGGCAAGACAAGATTGCAGAAAACATCAAACATCACCGTCCTTTGGGCTTTAGGTAGACGTCATCATATGGTCCACAGCCTGTCCGGTCAACGCAAAATTAAAGAGGAAAGTGGCGAACTGTAAATAGGTCCACCACCAAGCATGCAGTTCGTTGCAAAATGATAGGGTCATAACCTCTTTTGATAAACATTTTAACAAGTTTAACAAAGATAGTATGACAGTGATCATGACAAAGGATCTTACGAAGCTTGTAAATCCGTTTCATGTGTGATCCTAGACTTACTCTTACTGTCATAAAACATGCGGACAGTGTAAATAAAGAAATGTTTATTTTTATATGTGTATATCTTATCGGTAGTAACCTGAACGACAAGTAAAAGGCAATAACTGTATCCTTCACGAAAAGGCTGATGCAAAGCATCAGTTCCCCGGTAGTGATGAGACAAATAACGATACGGTGATCTGTAAGACTAACGCAATATGAAACTCTACCTCGTCCTTGTATATACAATATGTCTGGAAGAGCATTAACGCAAAAAATCCAGACGTGTATAGTGTACACATGTACATTTGTAAATACAGTCATGTCAACTACAGCCTTGTACACTTCTCAAAACTGCTAACTACACCGCTCACGTTTTGGGTTATATATATCGATGGGTTGAATGTTTTTCAATAAAATAAAAAGGAAATACCAATTCAATCATTTTTACATCATTTCATTTTATTTTTTTCATGGGCAATGCTAGAACTAAACCACAATAAGCAATTACAAACGACCCATGTAAACACTAAAGTCACACTTTTCCCATATCTACGACCCATGTAAACACTAAAGTCACACTTTTCCCATATCTACATGTAGATATGGGAAAAGTGTGACTTTAGTGTTTACATGGGTCGTTTGTAATTGCTTATTGTGGTTTAGTTCTAGCATTGCCCATGAAAAAAATAAAATGAAATGATGTAAAAATGATTGAATTGGTATTTCCTTTTTATTTTATTGAAAAACATTCAACCCATCGATATATATAACCCAAAACGTAGCGGTGTAGTTAGCAGTTTTGAGAAGTGTATAATGTTCATATGTTCTCGTGTAACCCAACACATGTAAACTTCAGGCTTGTAAACCAACATGTGTAAACACGAGACATGTATATTGTACATATCTACATTTACATCAGCATGCTTCAGATCAACACAGTATACATACACACTTCTCATTTTGACATGTCTCAAGTTAACATGTACAGCTTTACAAGTCTCCATACATCTATAGATGATTTCGCACCTGATCAACTTATCTCGGAAAAGGACGGGCATATCCGAACCTCGCTGAAGGTGGCCGCCGGATGTTCATTCTGCATAGAAGTATGAAGTACGACCATGTGAGAACACATATGCCTATGTTTTCCTTGTATTAGCACTTCATTACCAGGTTCGCCCCAGCTACGTATATTGTAGTGTGACCTTTTGAGTACAAATGTACGTTCTAAAATATTCAGACGTACGTACGTACGTCTGTTCCTTTACGTACATAAGCCTGTATCTTTTGAATATGTATATACGCAGGTATTCGTATCTTTTATGTTTGGTTGATTAGGGCTGGGGAGGATGGGAACAGAAAGACATTTTCGTGGAATATGGTTGGAATATGGTTGTGGGAAGCTAATTAATTAACAAATGCCTTGCTTTGTATGGGAGATAAGAGGTTTTTTGGAGTTTTGTGTGGTGGTGGTGGTACTTAGGAATTTTCAGAAATATTCTATTGTGGATTTTAAACGTATTAATAGAACTTAGTACTTTTCACCTAAAATTAATACCCTGGAAAAAGAGAGTTTTAAATTACATTTAAATTACGTCCTCATACAAACATTGTATCCGCCCATCCATCAGGAACTGGTTCGTTCGACGAAACGTTATCCCGAAAGCTCGCTTGTCAAGTATACTTAAGTATTCTCACACCCCATACTAAATTACAGCTAAAAGGCACCCACCCTCCTCCACCCCTCCTCAGATCAAATACATCTCCTCCGTCCATCAACTCCTGGATTATTTTGTTCGCTTTGACGAAAGACTCCCCACCCTCAAAACACTTCCAAGAATAAGACATTTTTGTATTTCTTATCTTCGCCCAACCATATCCCACGAAAACGTGTTTCTCTCCCCCACCCCGCACCCATACCAACTCCCACCCCACCCCCTCCACGACCCCACACGCACCTCCCCCACACCCCCTCTAACCTTTGATGCTTAACAAATCAGCTATTAAGTATTTTCTTACAAGACAAACAGAACCAAAAATAAAACATATGCAAATAAAACGCATGTAAAATGTATATACATATACAAACTATACAGACGCAATCATACAATGTACATGTGTGCTCACAAGTAAGGTCCCACTATACATACCAGGAGCGAACCTAATAATGAAGAACGAAGTTGTGCTAATACAAAAATAAAACAATAACATGCATATTAAAAGTATTTACATACATATACAAAGGTACAGATGTATGTACATACGTACGAACGTACATGTGTTCTCACATGGTCATAATGTATGCTTCTGGCGGTGAGCTTCTTTGCCTGATGAAAATGGCGACCACCTTCAGCGAAGTTCGGACATGTCGGATATTACCGTCATTTTCCGAGATAAGTTCATCAGGTGTCAAAATTAATCATCTAAATATGTATTTCGTGACTTGTTAACCGGGACATATTAACTAGAGACATGTCAAAACGTGTACTCTGTCGATCTGAAGCATGCGCATTTAAATGTAGATATGTACAATTTACATGTCTCGAGTTCACATATGTTGGTTTACAAGTGTATATGTGAACATTATACAAGACTGGAAATTACATTTGATGTACATGTGTACACTATACATGTCTGGATGTTTTGCGTTAATACTCTTCCATAAATATGTCTTTACCGCAGAGTGCATTAAAACAAGTTGGCTGCTTTTAAAAACCATCCAATGGTTAGGTATTATGTAGAGGCCATAACGTTATAAAGGAGAAGAAATAACTGGGAAGGGAAAACAACAGGAACAATATTAACAGGAACATATATGTTTTATTTAACAAAATATTATTGTAGCATGGTCGGTGACATTTCCTTTGATGAATGCAGAGCATTAAATCGTTTAATTTAGGGTAACTAAAGGGGAGTGGCTATACCGTAGTACAAGTAATAGATAGAGTCTGGTCACAGAGAGTTAGCTTATTTAAACACCGAGATGGGCTTCGCCCATCTCGGTGTTTAAATAACCAACGAGCTGAGACAGACTCTATCTTTTTTGTAGCATGGTGTACTTAGTAACACTGTGACGTCATAGTCACCGTACTCTAAATTCCAATATCCGGTAGTTGTAGTACGGCATAGCCACGCCCCTTTAGTAAACCTAAATTAAACGATTTAATGCTCTGCATTCATCAAAGGAAATGTCACCAACCATGCTACAACTACCAGATATTGGAATTTAGAATACGGTCACTATGACGTCACAGTGTTACTAACTACACCATGCTACATAAAAGATAGAGTCTGTCTCAGCTCGTTGTTTATTTGGTGTTTAAATAAGCCAACTCGCTTAGACCAGACTCTATCTATTACATAGTGTTACCATTCTGATTTAAGGTGGGTGCTATTGCATATTAAATTGAATGTATGGC